>CAUYRH010173106.1:0-14499 GCA_963574655.1 Perodicticus potto | reverse complement strand
ACAGACGCAACCACTTGCCCAGTCTCCGCCGCTTTTGCCTTCCTCAGGGTGTCTAGAAGCCTCACGCTGTCTCCCTGTGTCCCCAAGGGGAAGTTCCTGGGTAGATCCCGCCTGCCAGAGATGCCTGAAGTCCTCTCTCCCTGGTCTCACCATGCCCAGCCGCAAGGAAGCTGTTACTCGGCTGCCATCTTGCTCCCATCTCGTTTTATTTTTAAAAAATGTCTAATCATATGTAGTAGTGAAAACTCTGAACTTTACTTAAAGGGAAATCTCTCTCCCAGCAAATGCCTGCTTCAGTACTTCAGGATGAAAGTTTTTAGTGGTAGAGTTTTTAGTGTTTGGTGTTTTCTTTCTTTCTTCTTCTGTCTAGTGTGTCTCACTTCCCTTAACTCCTCCACGTAACAATTAAGGCCATCTCTGGCTCCCTGAGTAAAGAGGGTGAGGAAAGAAGGAGATAAGAAGAGCAAAAAAAGTTTGACCTAACTGGTAAAGATATAAGCTGATATTGGTACCTTCTTATGTGGTAGATTCCAAAGACTGATTCTTCTAGAACTTGATAGTTGATGGTTTCCTTGGAGATGTCCGAGCTGAGGCCCTCTGACTGCAGTTTTCCCAGGTCAGAAAAGGCCTCTTTTCCAACCAGTTTTGTTTTTTTGTTTTTTTTTTTTTTGAGACAGAGCCTCAAGCTATCACCCTGGGTAGAATGCCGTGGCATCACAGCTCACAGCAACCTCCAATTCCTGGGCTCAAGCGAGTCTCCTGCCTCAGCCTCCCAAGTAGCTAGGATTACAGGTGCCCGCCACAATGCCCGGCTATTTTTTGGTTGCAGCCATCGTTGTTTGGCGGCCCGGGCTGGATTCGAACCCGCCAGCTCAGGAGTACGTGGCTGGCGCCTTAGCCTGTTGAGCCACAGGCCCAGAGCCACCAACCAGTTTTTTAACATATCCCCTGGCCTTATGGTACACCTTCGGTCTCCTTATGTCACCTTGATGCTAACAGAAAGCCCCTCTTTCCAAAATAACCTATCCCTGTTCATATTCAGAGGGTCCACATCTGGCTTGTGGAGTTGTGTGTTTTGTGGGAGTGGGACCTACACATCATCCCCATGCAACTTATTTTCTGCTGCTACAGACCGCCTTAGCCTGTCACTTGCTGAGATTTTTTTTCTTTTTATATAGATAGGATCTTGCTATATTGCTAAGGCTGGTCTTGAACACCAACCTCAAGCAATCCTCCTGCCTTAACCTCCCAAAGTGCTGGGAGTGCAGCATGAGCCATTACACTCAGCCTCTTACAGAATTTTTCTTTTTTTTTTTTTTTCTCTTATAGAGTTTTTCTATGAGGAAGTCAGGTGCCAAATTCTCTGTGTCCCCCCAATTCCAGTGGACATATACAGGGTATCCATAAAGTTCATGTGCAATTTAAAATAGTTGTCAAACAAGTCACCTCTTTGAAGTCCTTCTCACCAGATTGGGGTGAGGTGAACACATTTCTTCTTCCTCTATTGTTGGAAAGAAAAAATGCCGCAGCTTTTCAATAGCTCTCTCCTACAAAATTTTCTTCCTCAGTTTCTTCAACCTTAACACTCATACTTTTAAGGGGTATGTTACAGCTGGGGGACATTAAACACTGACCGACTTCTTTTTATTTTTATTTTATTTATTTATTTTTATTGTTGGGGATTCATTGAGGGTACAAAAAATTTATTTCTTTTTTTTGAGACAGAGTCTCACTATGTCACCCTCAGTAGAGTGCTGTGGCGTCACAGCTCACAGCAACCTCCAACTCTTGAGCTTAAGCAATTCTCTTGCCTCAACCTACCAAGTAGCTGACTACAGGCGCCCGCCACAACGCCCGGCTATTTTTTTTTTTTTTTGCAGTTGTCATTGTCATTTAGTACGCCTGTGCTCGAACCCACCAGCCCTGCTGTATGTGGCCGGCACCCTATCCACTGAGCTATAGGTGCTGAGCCCACTTCTTTTAAGTCCTGCAAAGGCCTCTGGATCAAGAAAGTAATTGTTGGTATTTTATTACCAGTCATTGAGATTTAAAAAGTGGTTTTAGGGCGGTGCCTATGGCTCAGTGAGTAGGGCGCTGGCCCCATATACTGAGGGTGGCGGGTTTGAACCCAGCCCCGGCCAAACTGCAACAAAAAAATAGCCGGATGTTGTGGCAGGTGCCTATAGTCCCAGCTACTCGGGAGACTGAGGCAAGAGAATCGCCTAAACCCAAGAGCTGAAGGTTGCTGTGAGCTGTGACACCATGGCACTCTACTGAGGGCGACAAAGTGAGACTCTGTCTCTAAAAAAAATAAATAAATAAAAGTGATTTTAACACCATGTTAAATCAGTCTTCCAAGAGCATGGATTGGAGCCAGGTGGGCAGATAGAGCTTCTTGGAATATATGAAACTTTCTATCTTTTAAATAGTAATCATTAATGTTAATATGCAAAGCTCTGTAACTTTATGTGGCAAAACTAATGGTATAGATAGTCGTGTAATTTTGAACAGTGTTCTACAATAGAACTTATTACAGTGATGCCAGTGTTTTCTATGTATATTTATAAATACACACATATATAATTATAGAATTTAAATTGTGGTAATCTGGTGAGGGTAAATTGGTATCTTATTGTAATTTTCATTTCCCTGATTTCTAGTGAAGGTATTTATAATTTCATGTGTTATTAACTAGTTAGATTTCCACTTCTGTGGTTTGCCTGTTCATATTCTTTATTTGTGTTTTTATTGGGTTGTTTTCCTTTCCTTATTGCTTTATGTGGATTCTTTGTATGTTCTAGATTTCAATTTTGTGTGTTGTCAATGTCTTTTCTTAGTCTATGATGTTTCTGATGTTTTTTGAGTAGTAATTTTAATTATAATCAAATTTATCAACATTTTAGTTTGTGTTTTTTGTATAATTTTAAGTAATTTTTTTGCCGAACTTATAAAGATGTTTTCATATTTTATTTTCTTACAATCTTCTGGAATATTTTAATATGACTTATGAGGAAGAAATTTGCCCTTTTTCCTCTGCAGCTATCTGTTTATACCGGTGCCACGTACTGAACCCTTTCTGCAGTAATGTTTAAGACCATTTCAGCTATATGTCAAGTTTCCTTATATTTTGGGGTCTGTTTCTAGGTTCTCTATTTTGTTCTATTAAACTTCTTGTCCCTTTGCCATTATCATGTTTTATATGCAGGAGGTCCATAAAGTTCACGTACAATTTAAAATAGTTTAACGTAGTAAATTGCACCTGAACTATACAGACATCCTGTATTTATTCTAATGAGTTAAAATATGTAAGGCACATAAGACAGTGTGTGACAGTGAATACTATATAAATGTGAACTGTTGTATCATTCTTATTGATTGATGTTGTTAAGAACTGATAGACCCATCAGGCCCTACCATGTTCATATCCCTGTCTCCAGGCCCAGTCTTCTCTGCAGGGGAAACCAGTTCTCTCTCCTCAGGATAGGGGTTTGCTCACTCCAAGACTGCCAGGGCTCCCAGGAAGCTCTGTCCTCAGAGCTTCCAACCTCCAGCTCCTGGCACTGGCCTTCTATCCCGGGGTGGCCTGTGCCGGGAAGAGCAGCCTGGCAGGCCTGACACTCTCCGACTCTAAATACACATGCCAGGTCCTCTCTGAAGCAACTCTCCTGTTTGGAATGGCAAAAAGAAAGAAATTATTTTTTTTTTTTTTGGTGGTGATTAAAAGGAACACAACATATTTAAATAAAACTTTCCAGATAGTTCTGAGGAAAAAAAGAACTGATAGGATGTATTCCTTTTATCTCTTTAACTCTTTGGGCTTCCATAGGAATTTTAGGATTAGGTCAAGATCCATGGAAAACCTTGTCTTGTCTGGGATGGCAATTGCAATTATACCCTGTTTGGAGATCAGTTGGGAGTGGGTTAGGGATTGGCATTTGTCAGTGAACTTTTATTTGACTTTCCTTTTATGTTATTTAGTAAGGTCCCATACTTGCCTTAGAATGAACTTGTGCGTTTTTTGTTTGTTTTCAACTGTTTTATTCAAAGTCTTAGGAACACACTGAAAGTTCTTTGTCACTGAACTGTTGTCCTCGAAAGTTTTGAAAAATAAACCTATTTAGAATGGTTTAGAAGACAGAACTGGATATTTTTAAGGTTTTTCATCTTACAATTCTAACACATACTAGTGATTTAGCAGCAACATGAATTCTAAGTTGGGACTTTGGTGTATTGGGTCCTAGACTTTCATTATGTGAACAGCTGTTTATAAGAAAATCAGCATAAATATGTGCACTTGTCTCGGAATACTGGCAAGAATCAAAAGGAACTATAGCCTTTTTTCTCAATCACAGCTTCACGTTTGGGAAAGCTGGTGAGATCCTTACCACAAGGCTACAATCAAAGGCTTTTGAAGCGATGCTGAGACAGGTAGGTGTGTGCACTAGGGAAGGCCTTCTGGTATTCCCGATTTCTTTCGTTTTTAAGTCTCTATTCTTACTGGTACACAGATGTGCACTTTTTCTATCCAGGGTATTCATGCAAGGTTGGTCAGGGCCCTGCACATTGTCCTGTCCTTTGGTATCCTGAGATCTCTCAGAATATTTTTCATGGAAGTAGGCTTAATTTTGGTAGTTTTGGCTTATGTTGCAACTGTCGCTGTCCATATAGTCACCATCTTTTCAAGGACCTGTATTTCTTCTCTGGATACTGTCGGGTCCTGGTGAGCCCATTGACTCTCCTGGATGCTTGTCAGAAGATGAGATCAGGGAGTTTAATTTACCAGTCTCCATTGTGGCAGGCAAAAAAATCTGTCATTTCTGATGGGGTAGAAAAATTCATATCCTTTGTGTACCATGGGAGCCACCACTCCCTGGACTCGTAAATAACCAACCAGACTTGTTGAGAGAACAAAATTTTCATCTCCTCCACTTTTGGAAAAAAGTGGGTCTATAAAGAGTTCTGGAACAGGAAGACCTTCCTCTTTTGCTATGAGTAAGAGACCTAAAAGGTGACAGTCAAGTCCTTTTCCACCTGAACAATCTTTCATCATTTTATTATGCTTTGCAAAAGCTTGTAACATCTTTTGCTGCCGCTCATGAAGGCTAGAAGAAGGATCCTGCGTGGACTGGCACCACCTGACTGCTTCTACTGTACATAATCGCATAGTCTCTGTGCGGCCATGATAAAAATATCTTGTCATAGCTGTTTCATAGCAATAACCAGGGCGTCCACGAAGTCTTTAATAGGCCAGCTGAAGTGCACACTGAATAAACGTATCAGGGTGAAGCTGCTGCTGCTTGGTAAGCTTTTTGCCAAAAGATGTAAAAGGACAAGCCACTATTTGTAGATCAGATGCCTCTTTGAGATACTGGGCTTTAGCTTGGCTGATGTCAGTTAATACTTTCTCATCCACAGTGAAAACAAGCTCCTCTGGAAGTGGTACATCTCGTAGTTTTTCTGTACCCTTCCATCTTCCTTCATTCTCAAGTATTTTGTCATCCACATAATGGTTGACATTCACCATAACCATTGCATCAAAAGGAGCATAATCACAACTACAGCCAAATACTCCATTAGAAAAGGTAATCAAGTTATAGGATTTGTCACCCCAGCATACTGTTGGATCTCCAGTAAGGACCATTGCAGTTATCTGAAAATAATCTTCTGGTGTTACATGTGGACTGCCATCCTCCAGGGAGTAAACCAGTAAACTACTCTGAATTTTTTCTAACATTTTAAAACTCTCTGGATCAAGACTAATCAGATAACTTCTAAGCCTTGCTCCTCGCTAGTTAATGCTGCTAGCCCAGGTCCATCAGGTTCACTATGGCACTTCTTATGAATGTATGTCCACTGTCTGAGAAGCTCTGACGGGGTGATCAAACATCCTTCATGAATTATATCAAAGACAAAAACTTGGCCTTGACACAGCACTGCAATGTGATTTGGGGAATGCCCTTCACTCTCAGTCCTAAAATAATTAATGATTGAGTCTCTAGTAATTCCTGGAACCTTGCAAGTAGAAAACAGCATTCGGAATTGATTCATCTAGAAGAGTATTTCCAGCTTTATGAACAGGCTCTTTTTCTTTTTTTAACAGCTGCCAGTAGTTAAAGTTAATGCCAAAGAATTATACTTCCTCTTTCTAATTGAGTGCCTTCCTTTGGAGGCCAATAGTGTTCAAAATTAGCCTCAGGACCCGCAAAGTTGACATTCAGTTGTGATGGTATACGAACAGCCAGATAGATAACATTCAGCCACCACTCTTCCAGCCAATTTCTTTTTCCTTTTGCCTTTTCAAGTAATTTCTGGTGCAATCTTTCTCCAATTCCATTCTGAAATTTTTGAACTATTTCATCAGTTTACTTGTATTCCCCTTCATTTGCAATGGCTTTACTTCAGCGGCCCAACCCCTCCACTGCAGCCTCCAGTTGCATCTGCCAGAACTTGTGCATTTTTGTTAAATTTCTTGTGTTTCTCTTGAGTCTTCTATATAAACAGTTAACTTTGTCTTTTCAGTTATACATTTTTTTCTTTTTCTTCTTTTATGGAATTAGTCAGGACCTATATATACGAATTTAATAGATGCAGGAATAGTGAATTCTTTGTTTTTGTATTTATGGAAATAATCATGAAGAAAATGATTGTAATAGAATGATAGGCAGTATGTGTACTGTATATCTGATTGTAGTATAATGATAGGCCTGCCATGTGCCACAAATCCACTGTTCTGTATGCTTTGCACATATTAAATAATTGTATCTTCCCAATGACCCTGTAAGAGGCTAGCTGTTGTTCCCATTTTATGGATGAAAAACCTGAGTCACAGAGAAATGATATAACTTCTACAACTTTCACCATTAAGTATGATACTTGCTATAGTACTTTGAAAGATACCTTTCATCAAAAGCGCCTTTTATTAGTCCTAGTGTGTTAGTAAGACTTTTTAAAACATCATGAATGATATATACACACACATACTACATTTTCTAAATATACACTCTTCTGATGAGAGGTACACTGAAAGCCTAGGCTTCAGCATGATACAGTTCAACCATGTAACAAAAAACACATGTATACCCTAAATTTTTGAAATTACAAAAAGAGGCTCGGTGCCTATGGCTCAATGGGCTAAGGCGCCAGCCACATGCACCTGAGCTGGCGGGTTCGAATCCAGCCCGGGCCCGCCAAACAACAATAACGGCTGCAACCAAAAAATGGCCGGGCGTTGTGACGGGCGCCTGTAGTCCCAGCTACTTGGGAGGCAGAGGCAAGAGACTCGCTTGAGCCCAGGAATTGGAGGTTGCTGTGAGCTGTGATGCCACGGCACTCCATCCAAGGTGGCAGCTTGAGGCTCTGTGTTGGAAAAAAAAAAAAAAAAGAAATTACATAAAGAATAATTGTCATATTTTCTTTTTTTGCAGTATTTGGCCAGGACTGGGTTTCAACCCACCACCTCCAGCATATGGGGCCGGTGCTCTACTCCGTTGAGCCACAGGTGCTGCCCATAATTGTCATATTTTCTTTAATGCTCTTCTGTATATGTTGAGAAGACTATTTTTCCTTCTTTAATCTATTATAATAATACGGTGTATTAAATGAATAGATTTCTAATATTGAACTGTTCTTGTGTTCCTTTGCTAATTTCTACTTAGTTGTGAAGCATTTTACAAATTAATTTAGAATTCAATTATTAGAATTTAACCCAATTGAAGAATTTTATATTAATATTTAAAATTGAAAGGTCTTAAATTTTTACTTCTTTTTTTTTTTTTTTTTGGGCAGTTTTGGCCAGGGCCAAGCTTGAACCCACCACCCTTGGTATATGGGGCCAGTGCCCTACTCCATGAGCCACAGGCACCACCCAGATTTTTACTTCTTATACTGTTCTTCTCTGATGCTGGTATCCAAGATTATACTAGGTGCATAAAATAGACTGGGTACTTTACCTTCTTGTAATTTCTGAAATTGTATTCACTAAAATTTAGTTTTTGAGCGTTTGATAGCAGCCATCTATTAAAACATTTGGATATAAAGTACTTTTTTAGACGAGACTTTTTTTTTTTTTTTTTTTTTTTTTAGAGACAGAGTCTCACTTTATTGCCCTCGGTAGAGTGCCATGGCGTCACACAGCTCACAGCAACCTCCAACTCCGGGGCTTAGGCGATTCTCTTGCCTCAGCCTCCAGAGTAGCTGGGACTACAGGCGCTCGCCACAACGCCTAGCTATTTTCTGTTTTGCAGTTCGGCCGAGGCCGGGTTTGAACCCTCCACCTTCAGTATATGGGGCCGGCGCCCTACTCCATGAGCCACAGGCGCCGCCCTAGACAAGACTTTTGATGATAGGGTAAATTTTTATAAATTTAAAAGCAATTTATTGATTTATTCATGCTTCCTTTATATTCTGTTAATTACAGTCCTTTTAAAATTTTTTGTTTTTAAACATTATGCATACTTAATAGTTTATATATTTATAGGGTACATGTGATATTTTGATACAGGCATACAATGTATATTAATCAAATCAGGGTAACTGGGGTATCCATCACCTCCTCACACTTCTTTGTGTTAGGAACATTCCAGTTCTACTTTTTTAGTTATTTTAAAGTATATCCTAACTTACTGTTAATTATAGTCACATTGTTGTGCTATCAAATATTGTTCATTCTAACTGTGTAACTTATTTTTGTACCTATTAACCATCTCCAGTTTATCCCCCACTTCCTGCTACCCTTTCCATCCTTTGGTAACTCTCATTCTATTCTAAGTCTCCATGAGATGAATTCTTGCAATATTTAGCTCCCATCTTTTAGTGAGAACAAATGAAATCTGTCTTTCTGTGCTTGGCTGTTTTCACATAATATAATGTTCTCTAGTTCCATCTGTGTTGTTTCAAATGGCAGGATTTGATTCTTTTTTATGGCTACATGATGTTCCTTTGTGTCTGTAAACTGCATTTCTTTATCTGTTGGTGGACTTTTAGGTTGATTCCAAATCTTGGCTATTTTGAGTAGGGCAATAAACATGGGAGCGCAGGTATCTTTTCAGTATACTGAATTCCCTTCTTTTGGATATATACTCAGCAGTGAATTGCTGACTCATGGTAGTTGTAGTTTCAGTTTTTTTAAGGAACCTCCATGCTGTTCTCCATAGTGGCTCCACTAATTTACATTCCCACTGATGATTACAAGAGTTCCTCTTGCTGCATATCCTTGTAGCATTCGTTTTTGCCTGTCTTCTTGATAGAAGCCATTTTAACTGGGGTGAGATGATATTTCATTGTAGTTTGGGTTTGCATTTCGCTGATGACTTGTTTTCATATGCATATGGGCCATGTGAGTATCTTCTTTTGAGAGATGTCTATTCAGATGCTTTGCCATTTTTAATCAGATTATTTGATCTCTTCCTATTGAGTTGTTGGAGTTCCTTATATGTTCTAATTATTAATCCCTTGTTAGATGGGTAGTTTGCAAATATTTTCTCCCATTCTGTGAGTTGTGTCTTCCCTTCGTTGATTGTTTATGTTGCTATGTAGAAGTTTTTTAGCTTGATGTGATCCCGTATGTCCAATTTTGCTTTGGTTGCCTATTCTTTGGGGGTATTTATTACTCAAGAAGTCCTTCCCTACACCTATGTCCTGAAGTGTTTTCCCAGTGTTTTCTTTCATTAGCTTCATAGTGTCAGGTCTTACATTTAAGTCCTTAATCCATTTTGATTTAATTTTTTTTTTTTTTGAGACAGAGTCTCATGCTCTCACCCTGGGTAGAGTGCCGTGGTGTCATAGCTCACAGCAACCTCAAATTCTTGGGCTTAAGCAATTCTCTTGCCTCAGCCGCCCGAGTGTCTGGGACTACAGGTGCCTGCCACAACACCCGGCTACTTTTTTTTTTTTTTTTTTTTTTTTGGTTGCAGTTGTCCTTGTTGTTTAGCTGGCACTCGCCAGGTTCAAACTCGCCACCCTCGGTGCATATGGCTGGTGCCATAACCACTGTGCTACGGGCGCTGAGCTGTGATTTAATTTTTTATATGGCGAGAGATAAAGGAACCAGTTTCATTCTTCCACATATGGATATTCAGTTTTCCAAACACCATTATGGAAGAGACTGTCCTTTTTTCAGTATGTTCTTGGCACCTTTGTCAAAGATAAATTCACTGTAGATGTGTGGATTTATTTCTGGGCTCTCTATTCTGTTCCATTAGTCAATGTGTCTGTTTTTATGCCAGTACCATATTGTTTTGGTTATTACAGCTCTGTAGTATAATTTGAAGTTATGTAATATGATTCGTCCAGCTTTGTTCTTTGCACTCACTATGGCTTTGGCTATTCTGGGTCTTTTATAGTTCCATATAAATTTTAGGATTTTTTTTCTATTTCTGTGAAGAATATCATTGGTATTTTGATAAGGATTGCATTGAATCTGTAGATTGCTTTGGGTAGTATGGACATTTTTAACAATATAGATTCTTTCTATACATGAGCATGGACTATCTTTCCACTTTTTTGTGGCCTCTTCAATTTATTTCATCAGTGTTTTATAGTTTTTTTATTACAGAGATCTTTCACCTCTTTGGTTTAGTTATTCCCAGATATTTTATTTTATATCTAGCTATTATAAATGGGATTCCTTTCTTGGTTTCTTTCTCAGAAACTTGTTTACTGTTGGCATATGGATATGATACTGAATTTTTTTTTTTGAGACAGAGTTTCACTTTGTTACCCGTGTTAGAGTGCTGTGGCATCATAGCTCACAGCAACCTCAAACTCTTGGGCTTAAGTGATTCTCTTGCCTCAGCCTCCCAATTAGCTGGGATTACAGGCACCTGCCACAATGCCAGCTATTTTTATTTTTTGGTTGTAGTTGTCATTGTTGTTTGGCAGGCCCAGACTGGAATTGAACCTGCCAACTTCGGTGTATGTAGCTGACGCCCTAGCTGCTGAGCTACAGGTGCTAAGCCTGAATTTTTTTTTTTTTTTTTTTTTTAAGATGGAGTCTCACTCTGTTGCCTGGGCTACATAGAGTGCTATGGCATTGGCCTAAGCCTACCTTCATAGCAACTTAAAACTCAAGTGATCTCCCTGCCTCAGCCTCCCAAGGGGCTGAGACTATAGGCATGCACCACCACACTCAGGTAATTGTTTTCTATTTTTAGGGTTTGTATCTTAATTTACCAAATTTGTTCATCAGTTCTATTAGTTTTATGTGAAGTCTTTAGGCTTCTCTAGATACAATATCATGTGATCTGCAAACAAGGATAATTTGATTTCTTCCTTTCCAATTTGGGTGCTTTTTTTTTTCTTTCTTTTCTCTGATTGCTCTATCTAGAACTTCCAGTACTGTGTTGAGTAACAGTGGAGAAAATGGCCATCCTTGTCTTGTGCCAAATCTTAGAGGAAAGGCTTTCAGTTATTCCCCATTCCATATCATACTAGCTATGGATCTGTCATATATGGCTTTTATCATGTTAAGTTCCTTCTATACCCAGTTTGTAAAGAGTTTTTTATCACAAGGTAGTGGTTGAATTCTAATGCTTTTCACCTTCAATTAAATGGTTATATGGTTGTTGTCCTTCATTTTATTGATATAATGTATCACTTTGATTGATTTGGGTATGCTCAACCATCCTTTTATCCCTGGGATGGATCCCACTTGGTTATGATGGACAATCTTTTTAATGTGTTGTTGAATTTGGTTTATCAGTATTTTGTTGAAGATTTTTGCATCTACGTTCATCAGATATATTGGCCTATAGTTTTCTGGGGTTTTTTTTGTTTTGTTTTGTTTTGTTTTGTTTGAGACAGAGCCTCAAGCTGTCACCCTAGATAAAGTGCTGTAGCATCACAGCTCATAGCAACCTCCAATTCCTGGGCTCAAGCGAGTGTCCTGCCTCTGCCTCCCAAGTAGCTGGGACTACAGGCGCCCACCACAACGCCTGGCCATTTTTGTTGTTGTTGTTGTTGTAGCTGTCATTGTTGTTTGGCGGGCCCCAGCTGGATTCGAACCCGCCAGCTCAGGTGTACGTGACTGGCGCCTTAGCTGATTGACACACAGGCGCCAAGCCTGGGTTGTTGTTTTTTTTTTTTTTTGGAGATAGTCTCAAGCTATCACCCTGGGTAGAATGCCATGGTGTCATAGCCCACAGAAACCTCAAACTCTTGGGCTCAAGTGATCCTCTTTGATTCAGCCTCCTGAGTAGCTGGGACTTATAGGCACCTGCCACAACACCCAGATAATTTTTCTATTTTTAGTAGAAACGTGGTCTTGCTCTTGCTCAGGCTGATCTTGAACTTCTGAGCTCAGGCTATCCACCCACCTTGGCCTCCTGGAGTGCTGGGATTACAGGGATGAGCCACTGTGCCTGGCCTCCTTGGATATTCTTCATGCTTGTGGATGTTTGTCAGTATCTAGACATTGAAGAGTTAGGTATTTATTTTAATTTTTGCAGCCTGGACTTGTTTGAACCCATGCTACTTGAGAAGGCTTTTGTGATATTCCAAGGGAATTTAGTGTTGTAGTCTGCATCTTTGGCCATTGCAGCTCTATCTGCACTGGGGTGCTCTAAGCCCAATAATGCTGTGACTCTTGTAGACTCTTGGTGGACTTGGGTGAGATACAGGAGAATTTTTTATCTTACAAGGCAAAGTCTCTCACTCTCTTCGTCTAATTGCTGGGTTGCTAGAGTTCGGGAAGGAGTGATGTGGGCACTCCCTCATGGCCACCACAGAAGGTTATACTGAAACCAGGCAAGTTTCACCCAAATCCTGTGGTAATTGCTGCCTGGCCATCTCTGATATTTATTCAAAGCCCAAGGTTCTTTAGTCAGCAGGTGGTAAATCCAACCAGCACTAGGTCCTTCCCTCCAGGGCAGCATGTTTCTTTCTGGCCCAGGATGGGTCTTGAAATGCCACCTAGGAACTAAGGCCTGGAATCACTGGCTTCAGGAGTCTACTTTGTACATTATTTTTCTGTGGCTGAGCTGGAGCCAAGTTGCAAAGCAAAGTACTCTGGACTCTTCCCTTTCATTTCCCCAAGTGAGAAAAGACACTCTTAGCTGCATTGCCAAGAATTTGGAGAGGGAGCCAAGTGCCTTGGCTGCCACTTGTGGTGTCTCACTGGGTCACATGTACCCCAAGTCCACTGGCTCCAAGCCAGCACAGCTGTGGGAATTACCCAAGGACTATAGCTTTTGTGGCCTGACTGTCTTACATATCTATTCCAGGCTCTTGGCCACTTTTTGTCAGTTGTTGCTTGGGCTAGTTAAAACTGGAGTTTAGGAGCCAGGGATTTCCTCCTCTTGCTGACCCAGGGGCTGGTGTAAATGCTTCCTCTGAAGTCACACACAGAATTCTGCCCTAAGCTGTGTTCCTGTGGGACAGGGCAGTCCTGAGTTCCAATGCAAAGTCCCACAACCAGTTCACTGTCCATCCCCTGGGCACACATATTGACTCTTCACTTGGCATGCTGGTGGCACTGTGGGGAATTCAGGAAAGGGTGGTGTCAGGCATTCAAACTGTCTTTTTTGCTTTCTTCGGTTCTTCTTTCCTTGATATAATGTTAAAGTCAGGTAATCAAGTACTGTGATCACTCACCTCATTTTTGATTCTTCAGAAGGTGTTTCTTTGAGTGGTAGTTGTTGAATTTGGTGTTTGTGCAGAGGGATGATTGCTGGAAGTTTCTGTTTGGCCCTCTTGCTCCGCCCACTATGCATTTCTGGTTAGTTTTTCAGATAGCTATTTTGTTTGAGAATTCAAATTTACTGACTTAAGGTAATACTCTCTTTTCATTAAAATGAAGTCCCATTTTTATTAAAGTAGGTCATACCTGAGGTTTAAAAAATAAATTAAATATGGTAAAATTATATAGAGAGTGAAGGGCATGAAAAACATAAAATTCAGCTTAGTGAGTGATTATCTGAAAAGAAAGAATGAAATGGGCACATGAAGAACTTCAAAGATACGCCTGTAGTCTCAGCTACTTGGGAGGCTGAGGCAAAAGAATCACTTGAGCCCAGGAGTTGGAGGTTGCTGTGAGCTGTGACACCATGGTACTCTACTGAGGGTGACAAAGTGAGACTCTTTCTCAATAAAAAGAAAAAAAGAACTTCAAAGATAACGATGATTTATTTTTAATGAGTGGTGGATGAATGCACAGATATTTTTGATATTACTATTCTTTATAACTTGCATATTATTTTACAAAACTTATTTATAGTGTTCTACTGAAGAATAATGAGATTGTGGCTCGGTGCCTGTGGCTCAACGGGCTAAGGCGCCAGCCACATACACCTGAGCTGGCGGGTTCAAATCCAGCCCGGGCCCGCCAAACAACAATGACGGCTGCAACCAAAAAATGGCTGGGCGTTGTGGCGGGTGCCTGTAGTCCCAGTTACTTGGGAGGTGGAGGCAGGAGACTCGCTTGAGCCCAGGAGTTGGAGGTTGCTGTGAGCTGTGATGCCACTGCACTCTATCCAGGGTGACAGCTTGAGGCTCTGTCTCAAAAAA
>CAUYRH010173099.1:0-43364 GCA_963574655.1 Perodicticus potto | reverse complement strand
TGGAGCTGGAACATATTCTTCTTAGCAAAGTATCCCAAGAATGGAAGAAAAAGTATCCAATGTACTCAGCCCTACTATGAAGCTAATCTATAGCTTTCATATGAAGGCTAAAACCCAGTTATAGCACAAGAAATGGGGAGGAGGGCAGGGAGGGGAGGGAGGAGGATGGGTGGAGGGACGGTGATGGGTAGGATCACACTTATGGTGCATCTTACAAGGGTACAAGTGAAAATTACTAAATGTAGAATATGAATGTCTTCATATAATGATTAAAAGGCCATGAAAGCTATGTTCAATGAGAATATTTCAGACTGTATATGAAGTCAGCACCTTGTGCCCCATGATTGCACCAATGTACACAATTATGATTTAATAAAAAATAAAAAAAAAGAATGACATTCATGGGTATCCACAGTTACTATCAGTTGAACATAAGTAACTTGTTAGTAATATAAATGAAGATCCTAAATAGGACTGAAATAAAAATGAAAGCAAGCTACACTGAGCTTCCATCTGTCCACTTTGTATTAATGGGTTTTGTTTGTGCCATTACTTATGCTATGATTCTCAGTATGCAGATTCAATCCTCAAGGGGCTATTTTTCCTTCATCAGGTACTTTGCTCACAAGAAGACTGCGGTGCTATCAGAATGAGGCCAGTAGGTGTCTTGAATTCATTCAATATCATGATTAAATCAACAAGGCACATGTTTATCTTCAAGTTGGATCACAGATATTAATTTTCCCTCAATATCCTTTTCTGGCCAAAAATAGAAGCCTTTGCTAAAACAGTTGAATTTAAACTTTAAATACCAAAGTAGATAATTCACACAGAGCAGTGTTATACAAAGTGTGATGCTGTACTTGGATAGCCTGCATCAGGAACAACTGGAAGCTTATTAAAAGTGCAAATCTCTGGGCCCTAAATCAGTTCTCTTAAATCAATCTCTGTGGAGGTGGGGCCTAGGAATCTGTCACTTTAATAAGCTTCCCCAGGTGTTTCTGGCACACACACAAATTTGTGAACCACCAGCCTATATGACAACTGTGGCAGCAGAGTTAGAAAGAAGAAAGTAGTGACAAAAGGCACCTTTTCTCAAAGAAATGATAATTTAAAAACTGATTAGATGTGTAGGGAAAGGGATTAGATAGGTTGTACATTATCCCAAGTTACCTCACTCGGAATATTAAAAAAAATTATGAACATTCCTATTTATGATGGGAAATTTAGCCTTGAGAATGCTGTAAAGGATAAATGTATGCTCGTGTTGATGGCAACACTGATAGACATCTGCTCGATATCTTTTCAGTAAAGTAAATTCATGAAAAGTACAACTAAAGGTGATTGAATTTTTCTATCTTTGCAAGTCTTCATATGACTAATTCACAAATCAGAAAAAAACAATCCTTTGTCAGGCCATGTGTGTGTCTCCTAATTTTTGGTGCAAAATATATGGCTGCCTTAGTTATACAGGACTGAACCCAGGGATTAAGCATGGCACAGACAAGCAGATTTGTGTGCCATCCACAGAGACAATAATTGCCTCCGGGAGACAAATGGTATTGACCCTGGTACAGTAAACCCACCACACTCAGAATTGCGCTTCTTGATGGTTTTAGAATTTCAGTAGAAGCCAATGCTATGGGCAATCAGCATGTAGCTGCTAATCTCTCCTGATAATTTTTTAGCTTGGCCAATTTATCAATTCAGTCAAGGAAGAGGTGCCTCTATCTCTCTTATTGACAGTTTTTAGAATAACTAACTTTTCTCCTCTTCTCACAATGAAAAGATGTATATGTCTCTTTGATTTGGGGATCTCTAACAGTTCTTCCAAGAAGAGACAGGGTCTCCTTTGTATAGTAATAAAAAGTCCAAATGGGAGTCTTGAGGCCAATGGGAAATGCTGTGATGTGGAAGTATGGAAACAGATACCCTAAAAGAAGCCAAATACATGAGATGCAAACCGGATAAAGACTAGTATTCCTGATTGGAGGAGTGTGTTTCCCAGATTGGAGAGTGTGTTTCGGATTGTATAATGATTCATGGCATCAACAGCAGCAGAAGAGTAGATGTGTTACAGAAAAGTTATCCTTTGATGTGGCATTGAGTTTTGCAGTGACCCTAATAACTCTAACACATCAACTTGTGGGTAAAATAATCAAAAGATGTTTAATACACGGTATTAACAGCTCACTCTAGAAATTTAGTGATGAAAAACAGAAAGAGAATAAAGGTTTATTGCTGCCTACTAGGTACCTGTCACTTTATCTTATCCCCCCCCACAATTAAGGTGAGGAAACAAAGGCTCAAAAAGTTATGTAACTAACTCAAGGGTAAAACAGCTTATAAGGGACAGAATTTGGATCTGAACCCAGCCTGTGTATATTCTACTATAAAAGTTTGACCACATGACATTTAGCAGGATTTTATGACCCATTAGCCTTTTATGGGGGGAGAAACTCCTTACTTTGGGCAAAGAAGAAGTAGCATCAAGGTTAAAGTATCAGTTGTGGGGATTGGTTGGCTGTGGGTTGGAGGAGAGGACAGAAGGCCTTCACTTGTATTAATTCATTCAAGCTTCGTACAATACTATGATGTAGTTACTACCCATTTTGCAGCTAAGGAAAAATGAGGTACAGAACATTGAAGTAACATATTCAAGGTCATCCAGTTAGGACGTAACTGATTTCAAGCCAAGTTGTTTGGCTCTAAAGCTTCTATGTTTGCATTATGCCATGTTGCCTCAGAGAAATAAAGAATAGAAGTCTGATGTTTATCTGCCCATGCATATAGGTAGAAGAACCAGAAAAGAGGGAAGAGAATAGGGGATCAATTGTTTAATTTCAAGCTAATATCCCTCCGGTGGCCCTGAATTGACTTTCTCTTTCTCTCTGCCTGCCTGACCCTTGATCTTTACAGTATTATTCAATAAAACCCCTACCTCATCGCTCTCGTACATGTTAATGGTCCCCTTTCAAACCTCTCACAACCGTGGTCCTGTTTTTAGACCCAACAGTCTCACAGCATTCTCTCACCACATCCCTAAAACCATCTCTGCTTCTTCATCATCAGTATGTTTATTCCAATTCATTATGGAGAACAAGCTCAAATCCCTACCAAATCTTAGAACCTATTTCATCTTACCTCTCTACTTCATCTCACTGGACTGAAACTTTGGCTCTTTCCTGGAAGTACAGAGTTCTCTACTGATTAACCAAGGAGTTGTTTTCAAGCTGATGGAGCTGAAGAGTAGGTGTGTCAGTGGCACGCTCAGAACTTCACCATGGAGAGATAGCACCATCAAATAGCACAGCTGAAAGGGGACCCTACTGATCCCTCTACCACAACACTCCTCTACCACATCATCCAGAGGACAAATGTGAGGCCCAGAGGATTTTCCTTAAACTTCACATTTCTCAAGGTTCATTCATCAACCAATCTTAACTATGACGTCCCAGACCCACCTCTCTCCTTCCCACCCTTTTATCACCTTCTCCTTTGTGGGTAATTAGGACCTAAATGACCTTTTCCTTTTTGACTTCCTTCTTTGCTGCTTTCTCAGCAACATCTCTGTTGAACAATCCATCAGTAAATATTTATTTCTGGTGACCTGTCAGATGTCAGACAGAGAGGAGCCATTGCTCTTCCCAACTTTGGTTAACGTTTGCCTTCATGTTCTCTCTGCCGCTTACCTTTATTCATCCCAGCTAGATTTCAAACCACAGTCCTCTTAATAAGCTTCCTGATCTCACGTGACACTTAGTTGCTCTGATATTACTCACTTCACTCAGATCATGGGTTCTCTTTATGCCTTGCTGGGCTCCGTTTCCAGTTTGACTGCCATTACTCACTCCTATACCTTTTCAAGTTCTTCAGTTTTTGAACTCACACATCTTTTATAAATCACTAATTCCTATATCAAGGATCTTCTGTAACAACCTCTATCTAACTACCATGTTCTTGCCTGTTTGATTCTCCTTTCTATCTATAACCTTTCTTCACCTTGCTTGCCATGGTAATATGTCTCTGCTTATATTTCTGCTTTTGCCTACTGACCGAGTCTTGACATAAGTCCTTGACATCCCTATATTGTCTTTTTGGTACTTGCCTGCTACCATTGGCCCACTTCTCACAATTAGGCAGATATTCCAATTATTTGCCCAGAGTCCATCCCATAGTGAGTCATAATAACCATCCAAATCACACTCAGTGCCAACGCTGCTACTTCCCTGGTCTTTTGTTGGTAATCTCTTACAAGGCACATCTATCCTCCTTAAGAGAAGAAAAAATTGAAATGGTTAAAATATTCTGTTCTGACATTGGTTATTTATTTATTTCTTTATTTAGACAGAGTCTCACTCTGTTGCCCTGGGTAAAGTGCAATGGCTTCTTCATAGCTTACAGAAACCTCAAACTTTTGGGCTCAAGTAATCCCCCAACCTAAGCCTCTTGAGTAGTTGGCACTATAGTCTTGCACCACCATACCCAGCTAGGGTTTTTTTTTTCCTTCTATTTTTAGTAGGGACAGAGTCTCATTCTTGTTCAGCCTGGTCTTGAACTCCTGAGCTCAAGCAACCAACCTGCCTTCAGCCTCCCAGACTGCTAGGATTACAGGGGCATGAGCCACCATGCCTAGCCATGATATTAGGTATTGGTTATTTAATGGAAGAAATTGATACCTGATAACAAAGGTTCTAATTGCTATTCTTACTTTTATTGTTTATTCTTGTCATTTGGTGTATGTTCTGTATAGTGTATAGAGAAACGAGGAAAATGCTGTTAGTCATAAAATGTGCACTTATTATGGATTTGGTAGGTCAACCTAAACTATAGAGTATTTGGTTTGGAGACAGCCAGGTGATAGGCATGAGCAACTGTTTGTGTCCTCCACAGGGAGGAACAACTGGTAAATTTATGATTTGGAGATATGGTTATACTTGTAATATAAAAATAACCATTTGTTAAATAAAGTTAGTTGTTATGACTTGATTACAATGATTAATATATAAAATTATTTATGGAACCTCTTCCCCCTACAATTTCAGACATGCTACTGCTTAATCACAAAACCAGTGACTTTAATGAAAGAAGATTCTCTTACCAAAATCAAGCTAATGAATGGTCTTGATGGTAAAGAAGAAGGTGGGTCCTGATTTTTGAATTTATTGCCCTTCAGTGAAAGGTGGAGTTATGGTTTGCTACATTGAAAGGTCCAGCTTGTCATTTCTACTGGGGAAGGTAGGGTTATCATTCCTAACCTGCCTTCTCCCTGCCCCAAATGCTTTTGCCAAACTGAGCCAATTCCTTATCATTTCCTGAACATATTTCATATAGTAATAGCATAGCTTGGGAAGACTTTAAAGCTCCCATAACCCCCATCAACCCCTCCAAATCCATCCAAAATAAATATCCAAGCTATGGAGCAGTGATGTGTCTTCTATGAAAAGGGGGGTTTGTCATTTTAAGAGAAATCCCCTAGACCTTCCAATCATCCAGATTACCATCCCAAATTCTTCCTGTATAAACTCTCTGGACCTGTCGCTAACAATGCTGCTCTTCATGCTTGCAATGATTCCCCACTCCCATTGCAAACTGATCAATTTCTGCTCTTCCTTAAAGAACTACCTCAAATGTTGCTTTCACTGAAAAGTCTTCTCTGATGCTGTACTCAAAGTAAGGAATTTTTCTTTTGTGGTGTTATAATGTTTTGCTAAGACTATGACATTTCTTAATCTACATTCCCATGATTTATCTATATGAATCTTCCCCACAATAGTCAGCCTTCACATACAAAGATGATGTATTGTATCTCCTTAGCTCCTAGCACAGTGCCTTCCTGACCTAAGTACTTAATTAGTTATTTAATACATGTACAAATTATGTTGTAAATTTTGAAGTCAATAATTACAAAACCTATTAATAAGCATGTCTTTTTGTAAATTATTTTTATTAAGTGTTCACTGTACTGGATGTTGTACAGAATGCATTATGAACTAATCGAACATGAGGTACTAATATAATCTAGACATGAAAAAACTTAATAATTTCTGATTATACTAATTCAGAAACTGAGACAATCCAGATGGACCAACCTTACAATTACCTTAGTTAAAAATTCTTCTCTTCATTTTTGCAAAATAATAGCAACTGTATTCAAAGACCCTAGAACAATTTTAAATTATTTTATAATAAAATAATTGATATCCTACTTAAGAATTCATTATTTTATCTATTTTTACTAGATTCTCTTAAATACTTCTTTTAGGATATAGGTTTTTCCTTTTTAAATTTTTTTTTTATTTTTACATATACATGTGTTAATTAGGTTTCCACTTTTTGCCTTCACAGAATTTAAGAGGCCTAAAATTTAATAACAATGTTTAAGATAAGGACTAGAAACAAAAACCATGTAAAGAATGAACGAAGATAAATAGGTTTTTCTTAGGCTATATTGAATTACAGTATGTGCTTGAGAACAATGGCACTTAGTGGGAAAGGAACTCACTATTCTCGCCTTGAGAAAAGCTTATGCAGAAGGTAGATAGACCTGGAAAAAGGTACATTTAGGCCAAAAGATCGACTTAAATTCCATTGTTTGATTGAAGTCCAAATATCTTAAAAGGTTCGAACAGATATGTTACTCTATTTCAGACATGCACATACATTTCCTCTCATCCAACTATATTCTCAAGAAAGCATCTGAATAAACTTTAATGAGTCTTCCTTACTCCATGGTCCCATATTCCTAAATTTAGTTTTAATAAAGATCAATATCTTGACGTAGAAGTAGAAAATAAAGTTCTGAGTATATTTGCACCCAGATGATAGGGAAATATCTAAGTGAAAGGGAATGAACCTTCCTTAGATCTGTGAAATCACTCCATTTTAACTGTTGCCTCTATCACAACTACAAATTTTACTAGCCCTCCACTAGGTGAAGGGCACTGATATCAGGATATCAGTTTGACATCTTTGTGATAGTACACACTGTTTCCCACTCAGACCAAAAATTCTGGCAAAATTCAAAATTTTATTCTTTACCGTGAATTAGGTAAATGTGTTCTGCTGAACTCCTATGGGCTTTCAGAACCTCTCCAGAGACAAAGTTAATCTTCCTTCTTGTCTAAATTTTTATGAATATTGAGTGAGCATTTGAAAACATATTTTTTTTCCAGAAGTAGGTCTTCTGAGTACCTTAGTCTTTTGTCTCAGCTAATCTTAAAATTTCACCTTGAGTTTTCGGTTATTAAATAGGAGTTACTGCATTTTTAATCTGTGAAGCACCTTTCTACAGGTACTCCAGTTTAACTTATTATAAAGAAGTTAAGTGTTCTCCTGTATTTTGCAAGGGTACATGTCAAGTTTATTAAGAGTAGAGTATAAATGTCTTAACAAAATAATTAAGTGAGGTGAAGGCTATGTTAACCGGTTTGACGTAAGCATTCCAAATTGTATATAAAATCAGCACATTGTACCACATAAATGCATGAAGGTATACAATTATGATTTAATAAAAAGAGAAGAAGTTAAATCTATGATCAGTTTAATGATTGTGTAATCTCTCTGAAAACACGGAATGCAGAGCCAAAATCTAACTTTGGTTATAGTTAATATCAAGATTGGTCTCCCTCCAAGAAGAAGCCAAATATAAATTTGTGGTCAAATTGTATGTAGATAATATGGTGGTTGGAGTGGGTAGGGGAGGTGCTGAAGACAGAGGAATCCAAAATAGAATCTGTTATTAATGGAATACCAACATAATCAGGGTAATGACATACCTGCTAGGCTTTAATGTCTTAACTTGGCTGGATGGTGTCCCTATGTGTAAAATGGGCACATTTCTCTCCCCTGCCTATCTGAGGGGGATGGCTGAGGATAAATGAGATATTTGGAGTGTTTTTTAAAATATGTACTATTGATGGTTAACAAATTATTGTCATTATAAAGGCTAGTCATAGAATAAGAGTTACTTGCAATCCATATAGCTGGCAGAAAACACATTGAGAATATATAAAGAATACCCACAAATAAAATTTTAAAAGATGACATACCCAATAGAAAAAATGATAAAAGATTTGAATAGGTCCTTTCAAAAGAAGATATCTAAAAAGTCAATAAAAGTACAAAAGGCACCAAACCTCATTAGTCATGAGGTAAATACAAATTAAAACCATAAAGAGATACTGACACATATTAATCAAGAATTGAAAAAATGAGAAAGATAGCAAATATCAGGAACAATTAGAACTGTTTTCATACGGTGCTGATGGGAGTATAAGCTGAGACAAGTATTCTGGAAAACTCTCTCATTTCAAGAGGCAAACTTTTTTTTTTTTTGTTTTTGACAGAGTCTCACTATGTCACCCTTGCTAGAGTGCCATGCTGTAACAGCTCACAGCAACCTCAAACTCTTGGGCTTAAACGATTCTCTAGCCTCAGCCTCCCAAGTAGCTGGGTCTACAGGCACCCACCACAATGCCTGGCTAGGTTGCAATTGTCATTGTTTAGCAGGCCCTGGCCAGGCTCAAACCCTTCAGGCTTTGTGTTGCCCTACTCACTGAGGCAAGCCCTACTCACTGAGCTACGGGCATTGAGCCAAGAGGCAAGCTTTATTTTAGTTAATAATACTTATAATATGTTTGAAATTTGCTAAGAGAGTAGACCTAAAGTGTTCTCACCACAAGAAAAAAAATGTAACTATTTGGGGTGATGGATGCATTAATTAGCTTGATTATGGTGATCATTTTATAATGTATAATTATATCAAATCATCACATTGTATGCCTTACATATATATAATTTTAATTTATCTATTATGCCTTGATAAGGCTGTGGAAAGAGTAAACTGATTTGTAAAAAGAGGCAACCTGTTATGCCATGGTTTCTTTGTTCACCATTAGAATTATGCACGTAATCTGCAGTTCTTTCCAACTATTCTCATTCTTTTACATTTATTTGTATCTACTTTCCTTATTGTTTACAGTAGCTATACAAACTATGCAAAAGAAAAGCAGCCTCTACAACTTCTTCTGAATATTGTGACATGAGCAAGTTTTTCTTGGAAAACACTTTGATCAGTTCCATGAAGAGCTCTGCAGCAGTACAAAGTATCATTCTTATATAAAATTTAGTAATCCTTTCCTGCTCTACATAGACAAGAAGACCACAAGTACCCTAAAAAGGAAAAAAAAAAGGGTAGACAGGTGGATAGGGAGTGCTGAAATGGAACCAAATAAATGTGCAGTGCTTTTAACCTCTCTCAAATAATAATGATCTTGCTTATAAAATGGTGCTCCTGTTGATGTCCTTGGAGGAAAATGCACTATAAAGTTCAATAAAGTCTCAATTTTAAAAGAATCCATTTTCAATAGTTTTTCAAGAACCCAAACAGCAGCTAGTACAATTGTCTTCTGTTGTTTCCGTGGAGACCTCATATTCCTCATAAGAGGAGAAACTCAAAGTTTAATAGGCTGTGACCTTGCATGGACAGATGCCTAATTGCACCTAAAATTAAGGGGCATCTCAGGAATCTTAACAAATTAAGAAATAGCAAAGGAGCATTACCTAGACATGGATAATGAGGTAAGAAATTCAATAAACTCTATCAGAGACAGGAGCTGGATAAGTTCTTCTCTGGAGCATAGTGAAATAGAATATTGTACTTTTGGAGTCTGTTATTAGTCTCAAATCTTTTATAATCTTTCAACTAAATATGTATTTATGGGCTAGAGAGTGGTCCCTATCTGTAGAGAACATTGGTATTTACTTCTAATCAGGACAGAATTTTGAATCGCTCAACTTTGCTTTCTGTCAGTAGAGAATGGCAGCATGTGGTTCATTTCGTCATGGTGGAACTCACCCAGTCCATTCTCCTATTTGTCCTTATTTTCCCTCTTACCCAATATTCAGCCCTTATCCTTCTTTCATCCTGATTGTTTATCCTGTGCCTTCCTCTTTCCCTTCCTCTATCACTTTCTCCTTCCTTTCTTCTTTCTCTCTCTATCCCTTAATTTCTTTCACATTATTCCTACCTTTCTTTCCTAACTGTGATGGCAGACATCTTGCTCTCAGGCTTTGCCCATCACGTATGTGTTTTTCTAGAAGTGTGCACGTGTGGAAGTTATTGGAGACTGTGTCCAACTGTGATTATCTTATGGAGTACTTGTTTGGGAGGAGATAAACATCTGATGACGATGCTTGTATATATGCGATAAGGACAATTAGAGATGTTCCAAGTGACAAGAGAAAATAATTTTAATCCTTATCTTTTTCTAACCAAAATGACTTTGAGGTTCTGTTTTGTGGTTTTTATTGTAGATAACCAGATAGGAGAATTTGCTATCACCTTACTCTGATCTTACCACCTACATTCATTCCATTCTCTCTCTCTCTCTCTCTCTCTCTCTCTCTCCCTCCCTCTCTCATTTGAGATGAAAAGAATAAGGTCCAGGGCTAATGTGTCTTATGGAGTCCACACAGTGCTCCACACCCCCAAAAGCCCCATGCTTGCTTTAGTGCACGGCTCTCATCATCTTGACATTCTTAGAAATTGTATTTTTGAAGTTGAGTTTTGTAAATATAGTCAGATGGGAAAATGGGGCTTGCATGTGAACAGAATAAATAGATGCACTATGCATGTCCACCACCTATTCTAGCCTGTTTGCATAAGGCATTCATGACGTCCCAGGGCACAGAATTCCTGTGGCAAGACTCAAAGTGAGTGTGAAAGATGTTGTTAGTCACAGAGACCACACTTTCTTTTTTTGAAATTTCGGCTTAATGTGAGGGTACAGATGATTAGGTTACATTGTTTGTGTTTGTTAGGTAAAGTTCAAGTTGTTGAGCCCTTCACCCATGTGGTGTGCTGTATACCCTTACATTGTACCTATTAGGTAAGAGTTTGCCAATCCCCCTTCTTCATCCCCTCTTCTTTTTCCCTTCCTCATCCCCCGTCTCTCCCACTTGAAGTTAACTGCATTTTTCTCTGATGAGGGGGTGTAGTTGTTTATCTATTGGATTTATAATAGTATTGAGTACATTGGATACATGCCTTTTCATTCTTGTGATACTTTACTGAGAAGAATGTGTTTCAACTCCATCCAACTTAATACAAAAGATGTAGAGTCTCCATATTTTTATGGCTGAATAGTATTTCATGGTATACATATACCACAGTTTATCAATCCATTCATGAGTTGATGGGCACTTGGGATGATTCCATGTCTTGGTGATTGTGAATTGAGTTGTGATGAACATTCTAGTACAAATGTTCTTATGATAAAATGAACCTTTTTAAAAAACTTCTGGGTAGATACCTAGTAATGGGATTGTGGGATCAAATTTAAAGTTTACTTTTAGCTCTTCGAAGATTCTCTCTAGTTTTGTCCATAGAGGCTGTATTGGTTTGCAATCTCACCAGCAATGTAAAAGTGTTCCCTTCTCTCCACATCCATGCCAGCATCTACAGCTTTGGAACTTTGTGATGTGGGCTGTTCTCACTGGGGTTAGGTGGTATCACAAGGAGGTTTTGATTCACATTTCTCTGATGACTAGGGATGATGAAGATTTTTTTCCACGTGTTTGTTGGCCATTTCTCTGTCTTCTTCAGAAAAGTTTCTGTTCGTGTTCTTGCCTACTTATAAATGGGACTGTTTGCTGTTTTTCCATGGATTAGTTTGAGCTCTCTGTAGATTCTAGTTACCAGTCTTTTGTCATATTTGTAGCATGAAAATATCTTCTGCCATTCTGAAGGCTGTCTGTATGCTTTCATTATTGTACTCTTAGCAGCGCAGAAGCTTTTTCGTTTTGATTATGTTCCATTCATTTAATTCTGGTGTTACTATAATTGCCAAGGGGGTCTTCTTCATAAAATCTTTTCCTGGGACAATATTGTTAAGAGTTTTTCTCAAACCTTCTTCAAGAATTTTGATTATTCTGTGTCTTAAATTTAAATCATTTATCCAGTAAGAGTCAATTTTTGTAAGTGATGAGATGCGCAGGTTCAGTTTCAGTCTTCTACTTGTGGCTAACCAGTCTCCCAGCACCATTTATTAAATAGGGATTCTTTTCCCCACTGTATGCTTTTGTTTGGATTATCAAAGATCAGATGGCCATTTGTGGCTTGTTTCATTTCTACGTTCTCTATCCAATTACATAGAGCCATATCTCTTATTTTTGTGCCAGCACCATACTGTTTTGATCACTGTGGACTTGCAGTATAACCTGAAATCTGGTAATGTGATGCTTCTAGATTTGTTTCTATTTCTTAGAATAGGTTTTTTTCTCTGGTTCCATAGGAAATGAAGTACTATTTCTTCAAGGTTTTTTTTTTTTTAGACAGTCTCACTATGTCGCCCTCGGTAGAGTGCTGTGGCATCACAGCTCACAGCAACCTCCAACTCTTGGGCTTAAGCGATTCTCTTACCTCAGTCTCCCAAGTAGCCGGGACTTCAGGTGCCCACCACAACGTCTGGCTATTTTGTTGTTGTTGTTGTAGTTGTCATTGTTATTTAGCAGGCCTTGGCCAGGCTCGAACCCGAGCTTCGGTGTATGTGGCCGGCACCCTACTCTCTGAGCTATGGGCGCCGAGCTATTTTTTTCAAGTTTTTATTCAAAGTAAGATGTTGGTATTTTGACGGGGATTGCATTAAATCTGTGGATCACTCTGGGTAGTATGGACATTTTAACAATGTTGATTCTTCCTAGCAATGAGCGTGGTATCTTCTTCCATTTTAAGGTCTTCTCCTATTTCTTTTCTCTGGGTTTCATAGTTCTCTTTATTAAGATCCTTCACATCCTTTGTTAGATATATTTCCAGCTATTTCGTTTTCTCTGAAGCTACTGCAAAAGGTATTGAGTTTTTGATTTGATTCTCAGCTTGACTGTTACTGAAGCATATGAAGGCTACTTATTTGTGAATATTGATTTTGCATTCCAAGATGTTACTGTATTCTTTGATCACTTCCAGGAGACTTGTGGTTGAGACTCTGGGGTTTTCTAAGTATAAGATCATATCCTCAGGAAAGAGCAAGAGTTTGACTTCCCGTGTCCCCATTTGAATACCCCTAATATCCTTCTCTTGCCTGATTGCATTGGCTAGAACTTCCTGTACTGTGTTGAATAGCAGTGGCGATAGTGGTTATCTTTGCTTGGTTCCAGTTTAAAGTGGAAATCCTTTCAGTTTTACTCCATTCAGTAAGATATTGGCTGTGAGTTTATTGCAGATGGCCTCTATCAGTTTAAGAAAAGTCCCATCTATACCTATTTTCTTAAGTGTTCTTATCAGAAAAGGATGCTGAATTTTGTTGAATGCTTTTTCTATGTCTATTGAGAGAATTGTATGGTCTTTGTTTTTGATTTTATTTATGTGATGAATTACATTTATAGGTTTACATATGGTGAACCAGCCATGCAACTCTGGGATAAAGCCCACTTGATCAGAATTTATATATTTTTTAATGCATAGTTGTATTCTATTTCCTAGGATCTTTTTGAATAATTTTGCATCAATATTCATTAATGGTATTGGTCCATATTTTTCCTTTTTTCTTGGGTCTTTTCCTGGTTTTAATGTCAGGGTGATTGCTTCCTAGAATGTGTTTGGGGAGGATTCCTTCCTTCCCTATGTTTTGGAATCGGTTCTGCAAAATAGATACCAGCTTCTCTTTGAATGTTTGGTAAAATTCTGGTGTGAAACCATCTGGTCCACAACTTTTCTTTTTTAGAAGATTTTGTATTTTTGTTGCAACTTCAGTGTTTGATATTGGTCTGTTCAAAATTTCTAGTTCTTTCTGGTTGAGTTTAGGGAGGTGGTGTGATTCCAGGTATTAGTTCGTTTCCTCCATGTCTCCAAATCTCTGGCCATAAGGTTTTTTGTAGTAATCAGTGATGATCTTTTGTATTCAGTCATACCTGTAACTATTTCCCCTTTTTTGTTTTGGATTGAAGTTATTAGAGATCTTACCTTTCTGTTTCTAGTTAATCTTGCCAAGGGTTTATCAATATTAACCTTTTCAAATAATCAAGTTTTTGTTTTGCTGACCTTCTGAATGGTTCTTATGTGCTTAACTTCATTTAATTCTGACTTAATTTTGGTTATTTCTTTGCTTCTGCTAGGTTTGGGATTGAATTGCTCTTCTTTTTCTAGCTCCTTGAGATAGTTCATTAGGTTGTTGATATGCACTTTTTCTGCTTTTTGAAGGCCATTTAATGTAATAAAATTCCCTCTTAGGACTGCCTTTGTAGTATCCCACAGGTTTTGATAGCTTTGGCTTCATTACTGTTTTGTTCAAGAAATCTAATAATTTCCTTCTTTATCTCCTCTTTGACCCATCTGTCATTCAACATTAGGATGTTTAGTTTCCATAAATGTATCCACTAGGGATGAATATTTTTGTTGGAGTTGATTTCTACTTTACTCTGTGGTGGTCCAAAGAAGATACAGGGTACAATTTCTATTCTTTTAAATTTGTTGAGATTTGATGTGAGCCCTAAGATGTGATCAATTTTGGAGAATGATCCATGGGCTAGCAAGTAGAATGTATACTCAATTTTGTTGAGATGGAATGTTCTATATATGTCTATTAAGCCCATTTGTTCTGAAGTCTTGTTTAAGTCCATTGCTTCTGTGTTTAGTTTCTGTTTGGAGGATCTTTCCATTTCTGTCAAAGGAGTGCTGGAGTTCCTAGTTATTATGGTATTGTAGGATATCATATTGTTCAGATTGGTTAGGGTTTGTTTTATATACAGTATGGCCACCAGAATCAGAATGCCCTAGTACTCGAACAACTTGGAATCTGAAAGAAAAATTCAAGCAAATTTTGCCCAAAATATGAACGCAGTTTTGGAATCCAAATGCCTAGCACATTGTTCATGTGTTTTTGTGCATACATTTTCCCCCTGCACTTGGGCCGCCCATGCACTTTGGCTTTCAGTTCCTTGTTGTAAGCCGTAATGAAAGCATCTCATGTGATTTTTGCTGCTAATTTTCTGCTTGTGTGCCTGTTTTATGTTTTTTTTTAAAAAAAATATAATAACAACTAAAGATATTCACCATGGGTCCTAAAAAGTGTAGTGAGGAAAATAAGAGTAAGAAGAAAGCTGTTAGAGCTACAGTTGAAGGTAAGAGTGATCTTATCACTAAGCATGAAAGCAATACACATGTGGCTAATCTCACTACTATGTTCGGGATGCCTAAATCAACTGTACAATTTTTAAAAATAAAGAAGCTGGCTCGGCGCCTGTGGCTCAACGGGCTAAGGCGCCAGCCACGTACACCTGAGCTGGCGGGTTCAAATCCAGCCCGGGGCCTGCCAAACAATGACGGCTGCAACCAAAAAATGGCCAGGCATTGTGACGGGCGCCTGTAGTCCCAGCTACTTGGGAGGCGGAGGCAAGAGACTCGCTTGAGCCCAGGAATTGGAGGTTGCTGTGAGCTGTGATGCCACGGCACTCTATCCAGGGTGACAGTTTGAGGCTCTGTCTCAAAAAATTAAAAAAAATAAAAAACTGAAGAAGCTATCAAAGCACCTAATGTGGCAAAAGGGGATATGACGGTGACCTCTAGGAGACCAAAAAGTATGGAAGACATGGAAAAAGTCTTCTTAATTTGGATTAATGAAAAACAGCTGGCTGGTGATGTGATTTCTGAGATTATAATTTCTGAAAAAGCCAAGATCCTCCACTATGATTTAGTGAAAGGCATGCCTGATACTAGTGTTCAAAAGGAGGAGTTTAAAACCAGGAGGGGGTGGTTCAAGAACTTTAGGAAAAAGACTGGAATCTATAGTGCTATTATACTTGGAGAGGCTGCCAGTTATAATTCAGAAGCAGCACAAGTTTGTAAGGGAGTTTAAGGAGTTTGTGAATAGCAAGGGGTATGTTTCAAACCAAGTGTTCAATTGTGACGAAACAAGCCTTTATATTTTTAGCTTTTTATATGTTTAATTTTATTAATTTACATTTTTATTCAAAGATTATTATTTGTTAACATTTTACCTTAAAATTCAGTGTATTTACTGTTAAAATCATTTTGAAAATTTGAGTTTGTGGGACCCAGGAACAGATTACATCATTTATATTATTTTTAAAGGGGAAAAATTACCTTGGAACTCAAATGATTTAGAACTTGAATAGGGCTCCGGAATGGACTAAGTTCAAATTCCAAGGTATCACTGCATCTGGGAGCATTTAAGTTGGTGCATGGATATTTAGTATTGAAATGTCTTCTTGTAGTTTTCTTCCCTCTACTAATATATACTATCTATCTTTGTCTTTCTCTATTTTTGTTGGTTTAAATCTGAGTATAGCTGCAAATAAAATTGGAACATCTACTTTCTTCTGATTTCCATTTGCCTGAAACATTGTCTTCCAACTCTTCACTTAGGTCTTGTTTTGTCCTTAGAGGTCAGGTTTATTTCCTGGAGACAGCGTAATAGTTGGCTTCTGCTTTTTTTGTTTGTTTGTTTGTTTTTTGCAGTTTGGCCGAGGCCGGGTTTGAACCCGCCACCTTTGGTATATGGGGCCGGCACTCTACCCAATGAGCCACACGCACCGCCCTGAAATGTCATTGGGATTTTTTTTTATTTTTTTGTAGTTTTTGGCCAGGGCTAGGTTTGAACCCACCAACTCTGGCATATGGGGCCAGCGCCCTATTCACTGATCCACAGGTGCTGCACTGCCTTTTTTAATTATTATTATTTATTTATTTTACTTATTTATTTATTTATTTGTGAGACAGAGTCTCACTATGTCACCCCTGGTAGAGTGCCGTGGCATCACAACTCATAACAACCTCCAGCTCTTGGGCTTAAGCGATTCTCATGGCTCAGCCTCCCAAGTAGCTGGGACTACAGGTGCCTGCCACAACACCCAGCTATTTTTTTTGTTGCAGTTATTTAGTTGACCTGGGCCGGGTTGGAACCTGCCAGACTCAGTATGTGTGGCTGGCACTGTAACTACTGTGCTACAGGCACCGAGCTTTTTTATTTTCTTTTTAATCCAGTCAGTCAGCCTGAACCTCTTCAGTGGGGAGTTCAATTCAAATTTCTTTTCTTTTCTTTTTTTTTTTTTTTGCAGTTTTGGCCAAGGCTGGGTTTGGACCTGCCACCTCTGACATACGGGGCCAGTGCCCTACTCCTTTGAGCCACAGGTGCTGCCCCTCAATTCTCATTTCTTGAGAGAATTGATAAATATGGTGGTGTTCTGTTCATCTTATCTTGTGGAGTCTATTGATTAGTTTTATTGTGCACCATTGTGGAAGCTAGGCTTTGCCCTTTAATTTCTGGGTGTCTTTACCTTGGTGGTGCTTCATTATGATGGTCTATGTGCAGGTGGTCTCTGGCCTTGCTGTCCCCAGGTTTTGTGGGGTGGTGCTTTGGGCAGGACCCTCAGGTGACACACCCAGAGCAAGGGTGGCTTGAACTGTTCCAGCCCAAGTGTCAGCTCCACTCTCAGACAAATTAACAGAGCTGCATTTTTGCCAGAGTCCGGGCTGCAGCAGATTCTAAATGCCACAGCTTTCGTCTGGGGTAAGTGAAGGGGAATCTGGGGTGTGCCCAACTATTCCAGCTACAGTGCCAGTCCTGAGGGCAAACAAATTCAAAAAGCCGTGGTCTTCACTGAAGTCTGGGCCACAGCAAATTTGAAATGCCATGGCTTTCACCTATAGTTGGGAATGGAAGATCTATGGCTTACCATCTGCCTCCTGGGAATTTCCCAGAGCTGGTTCACCTAAGGCTAGACCCACCCCTTTCCAGTCAGCAGGAAGGTGATTGGGGTCCGAATGACTGAGAGGCCCTGCTGGGCACAGATGTCAGATTGTGCTACTCCAGAGGGTTGGGAAAGTTTCCGCCTAACAGAAGGGAGACTCAGGTGAGACCTTACCTCACAAGTTATTGTAGTTGAGCCATTTCCTCCCTCAGCAGGAGGTGGGGTGGGAAACAGGCCTCTGGGGGGGTGCAGTCTGTGGGGCAACTGAAGAAAGATGGGGTATGGGTTGTGCCTGCAAGGCAGCAAGGCACTGGAGCCAAAATTGCTCACTATTCTGCCATGCAAGAGGGGCACCCAAGGAGAGGATATTCGTAGGCACAGGAAAACTAGGTCTTTCTTCCCTCGTGGCACTCTCCTGTGGGGTGAGAGATCTTGTGATCCTCTGCTTGGAGGGCCCCTGGGTGGGGAAGGGATTTCCCTTACCCTTCTATTCTCCCAGCTCCTCCAGACTCTAGAGCTGTCTTCTGTTCTCTTACTTCCTCTTTCTCATCATTGTCCCTGCAGTTTGTCTCAGTGGGGCTGCTGAGTGCCTTGATTTTTCTTCTGCTTGTGATCTACTCCCTAATTTCAACTTCTCCAAGTTTGTTTCTGTTTAATTTTTCTTCTTCTGGATGGGAGCTTCTGGCAAAAGCTGCCTCTAGTGAGCCATCTTGCCCCCTCCTCCGAGGCCACACTTGCTATTCCTATGAGAACTTGGTTCTAACACAGAAATAAGGCAGCAATAATATTTTTAAAAAACACAATTTATCAAGGACCCCTATCATATTCTTTCTTACTAGTGTTACTTCCCCATACCACCCAACTACTTAAGCTGAAAGCAATGAATATTAGACAAGGAAAAGGTAGAACAAACCATCGTTCCTTTTCCTTTCAGTCTTTCCATAGCGTTGAGATAGATAGTGTTGGGAGAATATCAGTGTAAAAATCAGTGAAGGGAAAACAGTTGAGTTAGTTTTCTGCAGTGTTTCTACTGTTCTAATGTGAATGTATGGACGGTGAAATATGAACTGTGTCATTTCAGTGATTCTACATATGAGTTTGATGATCTAATATTTGCTTTTGAAACTGCTATTGCACGGTGTACAAATGAATAATACAGTGCATGCTAATAATTTACATTTTTATTATTTTACTGCTTAATATCATTAAATAGGGAATAGAAAGCACTATTACCAGTTGAGGGGATGAAAGGCAGGCTGCAGAAGAAAGGGGAAATGATTTATATTTTACTACAGCTAATGGCATTTTTTTAAAACAGAGAGCTCCACATTTTTGTTTTTCAGTGAACCTTGTAAATTATGTGGTTGGCCCTCCTCAGGTCTGAGAGTGTTTCTGTTGCTTTTTGTTTTTGTTTTCATTTGGGGGTAGGGTGTTGATTCACCCAGGCAGATGTGGGCTGGAGAACATTCACTGCTCACAAAGAACAGAACAGAACCGACTATTTTTCCTCATTCCTATTAATCTAAAACCCTATAATATCAATTCACATGCTTCTGTCTATATAATTATGACAAAAAGGAATTGTTGAGTGATTTGGATGATGGAACTCTTTGATTTAAGTATGAAAACTTTCCTTTTTCTTAATGACAGGTATGAAATTTCCATTCCAATTGAATTTTCCATTCAAGTTATCAAAATAATGATTTCAACTTTGTCTTTTTCTTTCTTTCTTTCTTTTTTTTTTTTTTTGTGAGAAAGACTCTCACTTTGTCTCCCTCTGTAGAGTGCTGTGATGTCACAGCTCACAACAACCTCAAAATCTTGGGCTTAAGTGATTCTCTTGCCTCAGCCTCTCGAATCGCTGGGACTATAGGTGCCTGCCACAAAGTCCGGCTATTTTTACAGACGGGGTCTTGCTCTGGCTCAGGCTGGTCTCAAACCTATGAGCTCAGGCAGTCCACCCACCTTGGCCTCTCAGAGTGCTAGGATTACAGGCATGAGCACCGCACATGGCCTCTTTGTCTTTTTCTAAGTAACAATCACTAAACATTTTTTTTTTCTTTTTGAGGTTGTCTAGTCTAAAGCAGCAGTTCTCAACCTGTGGGTCGCTACCCCTTTTTAACAATGAAAATACACTTTGGCATTAGGAATATTGAGAACTACTGGTCTAAAGGGTAAATAACAAGCTTCTCATTCATCCAGGCTAAAAACTTGACTGTCACCTTTGGTCCCTTATAGCCCACTCTAATTAGTTCTACTCTACAATAATCCTGAGATCCATTTCTTCCTCCCCACTACCTCTTTTTTTTTTTTTTTTTTTTTGTAGATACACTCACTTTATCGCCCTCCGTAGAGTGCCATGACATCACACAGCTCACAGCAACCTCCAGCCACTGGGCTTGGGCGATTCTCTTGCCTCAGCCTCCTAAGTACCTGGGACTACAGGCACCTGCCACAACACCCGGCTATTTTTTCGTTGCAGTTTGGCCAGGGCCGGGTTTGAACCCACCACCCATTGAGCCCTACCCACTGAGCCACAGGTGCCACCCTCCACTACCTCTTTACTATTCATTATTGCTCACCTGGATTGCTACAATATTTTGTTATCTAATCTCCTTGTTTCTGAATACTGAGACCACTCTCCTCACAGTTGTCATATTCACTATCTTAGAACACAAATCTGATTGTGTCACTCCTGATCCCAGGTCCTTTAGTTGTTTTCCATTGTCCACTGGATGAAATTCAGACCCCTCAACCTGACATCCAGGATCCTTTAAAGTATGGTTCCAATGTACCTCTTTAACTTCATATCTTCACTTCTTGAACCACAGCCAAAACTGACCTCTTGTTCTTTGTTCAAATATATCATGTTGCTCATGCTGTTCCCTTCCTGTTACCCCACATTTCTGCATATACAAATCCTACCTATCCTGTAAGTTCAAATGTCAGTCTATGAAGCCTTTTCTTTATATTCCCAATGCCTAAAATGAAAATAATTTTCAATCTTTTGAAAACCCAAATATTTTATTTGAACATGTCTTACAATATTTATCTCTTTCCACCTTTCATTAAAAATTTTTGCACTATAATTTTGTCATTTATACTAGCTTATTTATTTATTTATTTTGAGACAGAGTCTCACTATGTGGCCCTCGGTAGAGTGTCGTGACATCACAGCTCACTGCAACCTCCAACTCTTAGGCTTAAGTAATTCTCTTGCCTCAGGCTCCCAAGTAGCTGGGACTACAGGCACCCACCACAGCATCCAGCTATTGTTTTGTTGCAAATGTCTTTGTTGTTTTAGCTGGTCCAGGCTGGGTTCAAACCCACCGGCCTGGGTGTACGTGACTGGCGCCGTAACCACTGTGCTATGGGTGCCAAACCAGTATAATGTATTTATGTTAATAAATACTTGTGCTTTTATTATAATTATCTAGTATAATAATATAATATATAATATATATAATAATCTGTCTTTAGAGATTTGAAACTCATACCTGGTCCATAGAATGTACTGAAAAATGTTAAAATGACAAATTGATGTATGGATAGATAACTGAATGATAATTTATTTTCCCAGACAATAAGTAGGATACGAAGAGGGCTAATGAAGATTAAAAGCATTCTGAAATTCTTAGCTGAAAATCCCTTAAATACAAAGTGTAAATATTTGGCAAATGAAAAAAAAATGACCCATAATGGACAATTTTATTTTTGGAAAGAAGTACTTGTATTTTATTAAACTGAAACAAAGCAAATAAAAAAACAGAATAGTTAATACTATGGAGTTACTTAAGATTAAAAAAAACAAAAACAAGACCTCATAAATTCCTCATTCTCTTACCCTGCCACATTCTATCTTTGAAGTATCTTAGATCATGTCCCTTCCTATCCACTCCTACTGGCTTGGTCAAGAATTTCATATTCTTGGGCAGCGCCTGTGGCTCAAAGGAGTAGGGCGCTGGCCCCATATACCAGAGGTGGTGGGTTCAAACCTGGCCCCGGCCAAAAACTGCAAAAAAAAAAAAAAAAAAAAATTTAAATTCTTCTATTTCTTCTATCTGTACCATTGCAAATTGTCCACCATTCTTGTTACTTCCAGTTTCACTAAACTTTACAGATGCCTTAAAAGCAGCTAAAATAACAATAATTCCCTTATTTTAAAACCTTTGAAGAACATACCATGCTCATGGCTGAGAAGAATCAACACTGTTAAAATAGCTATACTAACCAAAGTGATCTACAGATTTAATGCAATCCTTACTAAAACACTAAATTCATACTTTAAAGAACTGGAAAAAATAGTTTGTTGTTTCCTATGGAACCAGGAAAAAAAAAAAAGCAAATAGCTAATGGAATTATAAGAAATAAAAGCAGGGCAGTGCCTGTGACTCAGTCAGTAAGGCGCCAGCCCGATATACTGAATTAGCAGGTTCAAACCCAGCCCTGGCCGAACTGCAACAAAAAAAAATAGCCAGGCATTGTGGCGGGTGCCTGTGGTCCCAGCTACTCAGGAGGCTGAGGCAAGAGAATCGCCTAAGCCCAGATGTTGGAGGTTGCTGTGAGCTATTTGATGCCATGGCACTCCACCGAGGGTGATAAAGTGAGACTCTGTCTCTACCAAAAAAAAGAAAAAAGAAAGAAAGAAAAGCAAATCTGGAGGCAACACATTACAAGACTTCAGATTATAGTTCAAGTCTATAGTAATCAAAACAATGTGGTACTGGCATAAAAATAAAAACATAGATCTATGGAACAAAATAGAGAATTTACAGATAAAACCAGCCACGTATCACCATTTGGTCTTCGATAAACCAAACAAAAGTGGGTGGCGCCTGTGGCTCAGTGAGTAGGGCGCTGGCCCCATATACCAAGGGTAGTGGGTTAAAACCCAGCCCTGGCCAAACTGCAGCAACAATAACAACAAAAAAATACCCAGGCATTGTGGCAGGTGCCTGTAGTCCCAGCTACTTGGGAGGATGAGGCAATAGAATTGCCTAAGCCCAGGAGTTGGAGAGTTGGAGGTTGCTGTGAGCTGTGACATCGCAGCACTCTACCAAGGGTGATAAAGTGAGACTCTATCTCTACAAAAAAAAAAAAAAAAAAAAGCATACACTGGGAAAAAGAATTCCTATTTAATAAATGATTCTGGGAGGACTGGTTAACCACATGTAAAACACTGAAAGTGGACCCTCAACCCTTACCACTTACAAAATTATACAAGAATTAACTTATTTTGGATACAAGATTTAAATATAATAACAAAGAAATAAAAAATCTGGAAAAAAGTGTGGCGAAAACTCTTAATCCTATCAGCCTGGGGAAAGGTTTTATGAAGAAGACTGATTGGCAATTGCAGCAAAATCAAAAATAAATAAATGGGAACTGATCACACCTAAAAGCTTCTGCACAGCTAAGGACACAACAAAAAAAGCTAATAGATAACCCTCAGAATGAGAGAAGATATTCACATGTCATGAATCTGACAAAGGGATAATAACCAGAATCTACAAAGAACTCAATCAAATCAAGAAGAAAAGAACAAACAATCCAATTAAACACTAGGCCAGAGACATGAACAGAACCTTCTCCCAAGAAGACAGATGAATGGCAAAAAAAAAAAAAAGGAAAAATTATCATCATCCCTAGTCATTAGAGAAATGCAAATCAAAGCCACCTTGTGATACCACCTAACCCAGTGAGAATAGCCCACATCACAAAGTTCCAAAGCTGCAGATATTGGCATGTGTGTGGAAAGAGAGGAACACTTATAAACTATTAGTAGGATTACAAACTAGTATAGCTTTGGAAAGGTGTATGGAAAATCCTCAAAGAGCTAAATGTAGACCTTCTATTTTTTTTTTTTTTTGAAACAGAGCCTCAAGCTGTCACCCTGGATAGAGTGTTAATGACATCACAGCTCACAGCAACCTCCAACTCCTGGGCTTAAGCGAGTCTCCTGCCTCCGCCTCCCAAGTAGCTGGGACTACAGGCGCTTGCCACAATGCCTGGCCATTTTTTTGGTCGCAGCCATCGTTGTTTGGCGGGCCCGGGCTGGATTCGAACTGCCAGCTCAGGTGTACGTGGCTGGCGCCTTAGCCCGTTGAGCCACAGGTGCCGAGCCTAGACCTTCTATTTGATCCCGCAATCCCATTACTAGACATCTACCCAGAAGAAAAAAATCATTTTATTATAAGAATGTTTGCACTCAAATATTTATAGCAGCTCCATTCACAATTGCAAAGATGTGGCAACACCTCAAGTGCTCATCAGTCCATGAATGGATTAATGAACTGTAGTATATGTATGCTATGGAATACTATTCAGCCATAAAAAGATGGAGACTTTATATCTTTTTATTTACCTGCACAGATACGGAAAACATTCTCCTTAATAAAGCATCTCAAGAATGAAAAAGGAAGCATCCTGTGTACTCAATACTAATTTGAAACTACTAGATGAACAACTACAAGTCCACATGAGAGAAAAACACAATTAAATTCATGAAGTGAATGGGAAGTAGGAGGAAGGGGGTTCATAAACTCCCAGTGTAGGGGTATATGGCATACCTCCTGGGTAAAGAACTCAGTTACAACACAGACTTTACCTAACCAATGCAAACAATGTAACCTAATCATATATTAATCTGAAATCAAAAAAGAAATAAAAACCTTTGGCTATTCCTCATTGCCTACATAGATATAGTATAACTTTTTTACATAGGTATACAAAGCTTTTCAAAATCTGACTCAAATCTATTTGCAAAGGTGATCATTGATTTTTCGTCATCTTCTCAATTTCCTAATTTAGAAAGAAACCCATATAATTCAGAGTACTCTTTAACTGTAGAAGTCAGAGCTCAAATTTCTAGCCTCCCTTGCTGCTAGAAAGCAGGCACATAACCTAGGATCCGCTAAATGGGCACTTATGAGACGTTAATTTGCAAGTGAGCAACATGAAAAACTGGCTCTGCAAAGAACTCTCATTTTTTTCTACCACAAGTGCTGGCAGAAGCACCCAACTTTCAGGAGTAGAAGCAGCACAAACATGGCATTGGTACTGATGGTAGTAGCAGTTACAGTCAAGTTGAGTCCCTGGCAGTTAATGTTTGGCAGTAGCAGAATCTGCAATTTCTCCTTGTCAGGTCAGTTTTATGGTGTGATTTGGGGTATTATTCCTGGCATCTTAGCCTTACACTTGTTTCTTCAGTCCTCTCAATGATACTATGAGCCACCTAATATCAATTAACAAATGTCTTTATTGCTTTAAATAACTAGAGTAGGTTTTGGTTCTTGCAACTAGAACTCTGAACAGATGTAATCCATGTTCAGCCTTATTTTATACACTTTCTCTCACACACAAGTCTCTCTCTCTCTCTCTCTCTGGCATTTCTAGAGAAATGCTACAGATCAAATACATTTGGGGAGAGAGAGAGGAGATCTCATTTTTCTGCCACATTTGATGTCATATATACTGCCTTTCCTTCTTTGCTTTCCTCTTCTTAACATGCACTCTATTCTCCCCATTCTCTTAAATCTAGATCATTCTTGGTGCTCTTCAAAATAGGATATTAAAACACTTTGAACATACGTCCCAAGGACTCTCAGCCACCCTTTTAAGTTACTTCAACACACTGTTCACAGCCTTCTTGAGTATCCCCAAAGTAGACTGTCTTACAATGAAGTTCATATTCCTGTGATTGCCCTCCAAGACATAGCACTTGCAACATAAAATTTCCCAAAATTTTCCTCCCCTTAAAGCAACTTGACTTCATTGTTTTGACAGAAATTTTTTCCTTAATTAAATTTACTGGGTTTTTAAATTAATTCATAGCTGTGTACATTAATGCAAACATGGGGTACAATGTGCTGGTTTTATATACAATTTGAAATATTTTCATCGAACTGGTTAACATAGCTTTCATGGCATTTTCTTAGTTATTGTGTTCAGACATTTATATTCTACATTTAGTAATTTTCACCTGTACCCTTCTAAGATGCACCGTAGGTGTGGACCCACCAATTACTTTCCCTCCACCCATCCTCTCCACTCCCCTCCCTTGCCCCTTTCCCCATATTCTTGTGCTGTAATTGGGTTATTTTTATTACAAAGAATAGTATATAAGTATATCCTCACTGTAAAAAAATTCAAGCAACTCAGGTAAGAGCTTACTAATCACCCTCTCTCCTCCGCTGTAGGAAAGGACATACCTAATTTCAGATTACTCCAGCCACCTGTCATACTAAGGGGGGATGGAGACTAAGAAGAACTTATAAAAGTTCACTTCCAGAGATAAATGATCACTAAAAGACTGATGCTCAGAGGACCATAGAACACTTTCTCCTCTCCCCATATTTCACACTACATTACAAAAGACTTATTTACAGCAGTTACTTTTACCAAGTATATCACATCTAGCTACCAAGAAAAAACTACAAGATGTGGTGGCACCTGTAGCTCAGTGGGTAGGGCGCCGGCCCCATATACTGAGGGTGGTGGGTTCAAACTCGGCCCCCGCCTAATTGCAACAACAACAACAACAAAAAAAACCTATTAGATGTATGAAAAAGCAAAAAGCACAGTTTGAAGAGACATCAGATCAGACTCAAATATGGCAGGAATGTTGAAATTATCAGACTTGGAATTTAAAACAACTTTGAGTAAGATGCTAAGTACTCAATGGATAAAGTAGAAAATGAACAAGAACAGATGGGCGATGTAAGGAGAGAGGTGGAAATTGTAAAAAAGGACCAAAAAGAAATGCTAGAGGTAAAACACATTTTTGTAATAGAAATGAAGAATGCCTTTGGTGGACTTACCATTAGACTGGACACAGGTGAAGAAAGAACCTCTGAACTTTAACATATCTCTATATAAGATAACAAAGCTGAAAAATAAACAGAAAAAGAGACTTAAAAAAACAGGAACAGAATATCTAAGATCACTTGAACAATTACATAATGAGAATTATTTTTTTAAAAAAGAAAGAGACAAAGGAACAAAAAATTTGAAACAATAATGACCAATAGTTTTCCCAAATTAATGTCAGGCATTAAGCTATGATTCCATAAAGCTCAGAAAATTACCAAAATATTTACACCTAGGAATATTATTGCCCAATTACAGAAAATCAAAGATAAAGAATAGGCTGGGTGCGGTGACTCATGCCTGTAATCCTAGCACTCTGGGAGGCTGAAGGTGTGTAGATCACTTGAGCTCACAGGTTTGAGATCAGCCTGAGCAAGAGTGAGACCCCATCTCTAGAAAATAGCTGGACACTATGGCAGGCACCTGTTATCCCAGCTACTCAGGAGGCCAAGGCAAAAGGATCTCTTGAGCCCAAGAGTTTGTGGTTGCTGTGGGCAACCCAGGGCAACAAAGTGTGGCTCTGTCTAAAAAAAAAAAAAAAAAAAAGAAAGAAAAGAAAAGAAAGATGTTTTTTTTCAGGATTTTTTCTTTATAAGTACAAAACACCTTAACTAAGGTGGCTCAAAAATAAGAATTATAGGGCTGCGCCTGTGGCTCAATGGAGGAGGGTACCGGTCCCATATGCCTGAGGTGGCGTGTTCAAACCCAGCCCCGGCCAAAAAAAAAGAAAAAAAGAAGAATTATTTAAAGCAATGGGAGAAAAAATTTAAAACTCCACCAACCTAGAATTCTGTACCATGCAAAATTGTCCTTCAAAAGTGAAAAAGAAATAAAGACTTTCACAGACAAACAAAAATTGAAGAAATTTGTTGCAGTAAGCCTGCCTTGGAAAAAATGTTAAAAGAAATTCTTTTCTTTTTTTCTTTGAGACATAGTTTCAAGCTGTCACCCTGGGTAGAGTGCTATGACGTCATAACTCACAGCAACCTCAAACACTTAGGCTCAAGCAATTCTCTTGCCTCAGCCTCCCAAGTAGCTGGGACTACAGGTGCCCGCCACAACACCTGGCTATTTTTGTTGTTGGTAGTGCAATTGTAATTGTTGTTTTAGCTGGCCTGGGCCAGATTCGAACCCACCAGCCTCTGTGTATATGGCCAGCACCCTACCCACTGAGCTACAGGTGCCGGCCAAAGAAATTCTTTAAAGAGAAAAAAAGTGATAAGGATCAGAAACTCTATTTACATAAATAAATGAAGATCATTGGAAAAGGGATAAGTAACAATAAAATCAAACATTTGTTTCTTGTTCTTAATTATCTTAAAAGATACCAGTTTGTTCAAAATAATAATAGCAACAATATATTAAATTATATATATTTGTGTGCTTATGATAAGCAAATGAATTATAGCAATGATTCGAGGGATGGGAAAGATGAATTAGAATTATTTCATTACTATAAGTTACTTACACTACCAATGAAGTAGCTTAGTGCCATTTGAAAGTGGAATTGGATTAGTTAAATGTACATTGCAAAATTAAGGCAACCAAAATAAAGTAATGAAACAAGTACAAGTGATATGCTAACAAAGGACAGAAATTATAATCACATAAAGTGCTCAATTAAAACTAAATGGCATAAAAAGATTAGAAGACAAAATTTGCCGGAGTGGACTAAGAAACAAGACCCAAGGATATATTGCTTATAAAAAAAAAAAAAAAAAAAAAAAAAACTCACTTTAAACATGAAGACACATAGATTAAAAGTAATAAGATGAAGAAGGTTCTAATCACAAGAATCCAGGATAGCTACATGTATAATATATTGGTTTTAGACAGAGAAAATTTCAGACCAAGGAAAGATATCAGTGATAAAGAGGGGAATTACACAATGACAATCCAATTTTTCAAGAAGACGTAACAATCCTTCATGTACATAAGGACTGCTGTGCCTAACAGCACAGCATCAAAATATGTGAGGCAAAAACTGATAAAACTACAAGGAAAAATAGATGACTCACTATTATAGTTGAGAACTTCAAAATCCCTCTATCAGAAATGGACAGATCTAGCAGTCCAAGAAAATAAGTTGTAAGAACAGAGTTAAACTCAACACCATCACTCAGCCAGATATAATGAACATCTATAGATTACTTCATTGAATAACAGCAGAATGCACATTATTCTCGAGCTCATAGAACATTCACCATTGATCAACCACATTCTGGGCCACCTAATCAAATTTAAAAGAATAAAAATCATATAATATCTACTCTCAGACTACAAAGAAATTAAATTCAATAACAGAAAGATAATTTGGAAATCCCCAAATAGTTGCAGATTAAACAACACATGCTTAAAAGGCATGTAGGGGCGGTACCTGTGGCCTAGTGGGTAGGGCTCAAGCAGGTTCGAACCCGGTCTGACCAAACTGCAACAACAGCAGCAAAATAACTGGGCGTTGTAGCAGGTGTCTGTAGTCCAAGCTACTTTGGAGGCTGAGGCAAGAGAATCACCTAAGCCCATGAGTTGGAGGTTGCTGTGAGCTGTGAGGCCAAGGCACTCTACCAAGGGCGATAAAGGGAGACTCTGCTTCTAACAACGACAAAAAAATATATAGGCATGTAGGTTTAAAAAACCTTCAAAATAAATTTAAAAATATGTTGAACTAAAAGAAAATGAAAATTATTAAAACTCGTGGGATGCAGTGAAAGCAGTCTTAGAGGAAAACTTATAGCATTGAATAATTATATTAGAAAATAATAATAATCTAAAACCAATAACCAAGCTTTCATCTTAGGAAGCCAGAAAAGAGGGCTCAAATACAACTCGGACTTTTCCTAACAAACGCAAATAATATAACCTAATTGAATGTACCCTTGTATTAATCTGAAATAAAAAAGAAGAGCAAATTAAATCCAAAGTAAGCAGAAGAAAAGAAATAAAAATCAGGGCAGACATCAATCAAATTGGAAGCAGAAAATCAATAAAGGAAATAAATAAAACCCAAACCTGGTTCTTTGAAAAGATTAATAAAATTGATAAGCCTCTAACCATGAGAAAAAGGGAAGAGGCTCAGAGCCGGTAGTGCAGTGGTTATGGAGCCAGCCACATACACCAAGGGTGATGGGCTCAAACCTGACCCAGGCCAGCTAAAAAACTGCAACAGAAAAGTAACCTGGCATCGTGTGCGGTGCCTGTAGTCCCAGGTACTTGAGAGGCCGAAGCAGGAGAATCGCTTAAGCCCAAGACTTTGAGGTTGCTATGAGCTGTGACTCCATGACACTCTACTGAGGGTGACATAGTGAGACTCTGTCTCAAAAAAAAAAAAAAGAGAGAGAGAGAGAGAGAGAGAAAGAAGAAAGGGGAAGAGAATGCAAATTACCAACATCAGAAATGAAAAAGGGCCATAGCTACTGATCTTATGTACATTTTAAAAAGACTAATAAAGATGGGCGGCGCCCGTGGCTCAAGGATTAGGGCGCCGGCCCCATATACTGTAGCAGGTTCAAGCCCGGCCACGGCCAAAACTGCCAAAAAAAAAAAAAAAAGATAAAAGACTAATAAAAAAATATTATTAACAACTCTATGCTCACAAATTTTGATAACCTAGAGGGACTGGACCCCTATCTTGAAATGCAGATTGTCACACAAGAAGAAATAGGCCCTCATGGGCTCCAGGCTCCAGCGCGACTGTGGCAGCCCGACCCTCCCGCGGGGGCCATGTGCAGGCTTAGTACATGGAGGAGACCCCCGACGACCCCAGGCGGCCCCATTGTCCCGAGCCTGGCTGCCTGGTGGGCTTGGAGCAGCTGTGCTGGTTTGGGATGCTCTTCTGGAGGCTGGATGCTGACAAGTATGAGAATGATCCAGAATTAGAAAAGATTGGAAGAGAGAGAAACTACTCCTGGATGGACATAATAACCATAACCAAAGATAAACTGCTGAACTATGAAGAAAAGATTAAGATGTTTTACGAGGAGTCCTTACACTCGGATGATAAGATCCGATGGGTACTTTGATGTACAAGACGCGGAGGACAAATGGATCCGGATTCACATGGAGAAAGGGGACATCATAATGCTTCCCAGGGGAATCTATCACCGTTTCACCGTGGATGAGAACTAGGTGAAGGCCATGCGGCTGTTTGTGGGAGACCCGGTGTGGACCGCGTACAACCGGCAGGCTGACCATTTCGACGCCCGTGAACAGGACGTGAAATTTCTGACACCTACAGCATATGGGTGCTTGCTGGGAACTGACGCGTGCCTTGGGACGGTCCCGAACGCGATAACTGACTGGAAAATAAATCATTTTCTCTTAATTTTTGTATGGTAGACTTGAAGCTAAGTTATCTTTCCTATGCAAGATTATTTGATCCGAATATTGTTTAATGAAAAGGAGCTAAAACTGATTTTTACAAGGGAGGAACTTGGAAATGTGAACAAGTCCCCTGTAATTTTTCTTATTTGATCAAGGCTAGCAGTCCAATAGGCCCGCATTGTGTCAGTAAGTCTTTCATCTCAAACACACGTGAACGTTTCCTCTCCTGACACACAGTTCCTCAGATTCCGATTCTGGATCTGATGCCACCACGCTTGCTTTGTATGAAGGTGTCCTAGTAGATGACACAGCTAACCAGACAAGACACTTTATCCTCCCAAAATTACACCTTGTGGTGGAGAGAGGTGTGGGGTGATACTTCACATGAGGGGCACGCTCTGGAGTTGCTAACACCACTTTCTTGTTCAGAATAAAGGAACCACCTTGATTTTGGGGGGGGGGCAATTTTTTGAGGGTAAAAAGAACCCAGGTTACTCTTTTTGCATTTGTTCGGTAAAATCCCCCGTATCATTGTGTCCGAGCCCCAAGTGGTGTATCACACCCGCTGACCCCCCCCCTCTTCCCTCCTTCCCTCTTGCTGCACCCGCCTTCCTCCACCCCTCCTGTGTACTCATACCAGAATTGAGTTCATAATATTCTTGCCTCTCCATTCTTGTGATGCTTTCCTAAGAATAATGTGTTCCACTTCCGTTCAGTTTAATACAAAAGATGTAAAGTCTCCATCTTTTTAAATGGCTGAATAGTATTCCATGGTATACATATGCCACAGCTTGTTAATCCATGGGCTTGTGCCTTATATTGAGATGTATGTGGCATTTTTCCTGGTCCAAACCACCCCTTTTAGAGTCTCTGTATGATCGTATATGTTCATAGTTAATTTACATATTAATCTGTGTTAGTATTGTTTCCGTGTGAGATGTCTAGGTTATTTTGAAATCTAACTTTTGAATTTTAATGAAAATTGGTACATTATTTTTCTCCTTAAAAATTCTGAGATACAGGGTGGCTCAGCGAGTAGGGCGCTGGCCCTATATACCGAAAGTGGCGGGTTCAAACCCGGCCTTGGCGGAACTGCAAAACAAAAATAGCTGGGCGTTTTGGTGGGCGCCTGTAGACCCAGCTACTCGGGAGGCTGAGGCAGAGAATCGCCTAAGCCCAGGAGTTGAAGGTTGCTGTGAGCTGTGTGACGCTACGGCACTGTACCAAGGGTGACATTCAGTGAGACTCTGTCTAAAAAAAAAAAAAAGAAAAGGTAATGCTCCAGGTGAGACTCGAACTCACATCCTCGGTATCATCCTGAAGCAGGACAATGTTACCACGCGCTAGCCGATTACGCCACTGGAGCCCTGGCTATGCCCTTCCTCAGAAGACTCTTTCAGTTGGTCATAGCCACGTGATGTCACCGGACAGTTCCGCGTGCTGTTGCATATGCAAATTAAAGAAAAACTAGCCTTGTGTTGTGGCGCGCGCCTGTAGTTCCACCTACTCTGGAGGCTGAGGCAAGAGAATCGCCTAAGCCCAGGAGTTGGAGGTTGCTGTGAGCTGTGTGATGCCACGGCACTCTACGAGGGCGATAAACTGAGACTCTGTCTCTAAAAAAAAAAACATTAGCAAATCAAACCCAAATATGCATGGAAAGAATTATACATCATGTACAAGTGGAATTTGTACCATGTATGCTATTTCATTCAAAGCTGTTTCAACATTCAAAAATCAGTAATGTAACCCATCACATCAATAAACTAAAGAAGAAAAATCACAATCATATTAATAGGTGTAGAAAAAGCATTTTACAAAATCAGCCCTGATTTATGATAAAAACTCACAGTAAATTAATTAGATATAGAGGGAAACTGCCTCAATTTAATGAAGAATATCTACCAAAAAACCTACCGCTAATATCATACTTAATGCTGAGAAGCACAAAGCTTTCCTACTAAAATTGAGAAGAAAGCAAGGATATCCCCTCTCACAGCTGCTTTTCATATCATCCTAGAAGTCCTAGATAACACAATAAGAACAGAAAAGGAAGAATAGGTAATAGATTGAGATAGAAGAAATACAGCTGTCTTTGCTCAATGATGGCATGATTGTCTATGTAGAAAATCTGAAAAATACAATCTACGAAATAAGTCTCTTGGAACTAATAAGCAATTATAGCAAGGTTCTGGAAGACAAGGTTAAAGTACAAAAATCAACCTCTTTTCTACATACTAGCAATGAATAAGTGCAATTTAAGTTAAAAACACAATGCCATTTATATTAGCATGAAAAAATAAAATACTAATGGGCGGCGCCTGTGGCTCAAAGAAGTAGGGCGCTGGCCCCATATGCTGGAGGTAGTGGGTTCAAACCCAGCACCAGCCAAAAACTGCAAAAAAAATGAAACAAATAAAATACTAAGATATAAATATTTTATATAATATAAAAATCTATGTGAGGAAAACTATAAAATGAATGAAAAATATTAAAAAAGAACTTAAATAAATGGAGAGATAGTCTCTGCTCCTGACATGTCAGTTCTATCTAACTTGATCTACACGTATAGATTCAATGCAACCCGATGAAAATTCTAGCAAGTTATTTTGTGAATCTTGACAAACTCATTCTGAAGTTTATGTGGAGAGGTGAAAGATTCACAGTAGGTAAAACAATTTTGAAGAACAAATGTGGAGAACTAATCCTTCAAGGCTTATTATAAAGCTATAATAATCAAGGCATTGTTGTATTGGTCAAAGAATAGACAAATAGGTCACTAGACCAGAATTAGACCCACATAGTCAGTTGAATGTTGACAAAGAAGAAAAGGCAATAAAAAAGAGAAATGATATTTTGTTCAAGAAATGATGATAGAACTGAACATCCATATGCAAATAAATGAGTATAGACCCAAACCTTACATTCCTCATAAAAATTAACTCAAAATGGTTCACAGAGCTAAATGTAAAATGAAAGGCTACAAAATTTCTAGAAGGTAACATAGGAAAAAACCTACACGACTATGGGTATTATGATTTTTTCTTTTTGGTAAAACATGAACAACATGATTCACTAAGGAAACAATTGACAAGCTGAACTTCACTACAATGAAAAACTTGCAAGTACAGTGTTTTATAATCTTTGTTTTGAACAGCAATTGAGGGAGGACATGATGGCATTGTCAGATAAAAGATCATTAAAAAATAATTTTCTATAAAAAAACCCAAAAAACTTCTGCCTCATGAAAGACAATGTCAAGAGAATGAGAAGACAAACCAACAAGTGGGAGAAAATTTTTGCAAAAGACACATACAATAAAGGCCTGTTTCCAAAAATATACAAAGAACTCTTAAAACTCAACAATAAGAAATTTCCATACTGTTTTCCATAGGGGTTGTACTAATTTGCAGTCCCACCAACTGTATGTAAGTGTTCCTTTCTCTCTACATCCATGCCAGCATCTATTGTATTTGGACTTTTTAATTAAAGTCATTCTAACACAACAAGAAACAAAGAACCCAATTGAAAAATGGAGCAAAAACCTTAAGAGACGACTCACCAAAGAAGATATACAGATGGTAAATAAGCACATCACATAACATCACGGAGATGCAAATTAAAGCAACAAGATACCGCTACAAGCTGATTAGAATGGTCAAAATCCATAACACTAAGAACATCAAATGTTGGTGTAGACGTGAAATAACAGGAATTCTCATTTATCGCTGATGGGAATGCAAAATGGTCTGGCCAATGTGGAAGATAGTTCAACAGTTTCTTACAAAACTAGACATCCTCTTACTACACAATCCAGTGATTATGATCCTGAGTAGTTACTCAAAGGAGTTGAAAATTCATCTCCACACAAAATCCTGCACACATATATCCATAATTGCTTTATTCATAATTGCCAAACCTAGAAGCAACTCAGATTTTCTTCAGTAGCTGAATTAACAAAGAAACTAGCACATCCAGGCAATAGAAGATTATTCAGCACTAAAAAGAAATGAGCTATAAAACCATGAAAAGACATGGAGAATACTTAAATGATTATTACTCAGTAAAAGAAGACAATCTGAAAAGGCTACATACTTATGACTCCAACTATATGATATTCTGAGAAAGACAAAACTACAAAGACAGTAAAAAGATCACCTGTTCGTAGAGGTTAGGGGAGTGAGTGAGTAATGGTGAATAAAGGTTATTACACATGGAATGTATAACACGAAGAATCAAACCTAATGTAATCTATGGACTTTTGCTGATAATGATGTGTCAAATGCAGGTTCATCAGTTATAACCAATGTACCACTATGGTGGAAGATATTGATAATGGGGAATGCTATGAATAAATGGGGGCAAGAGGTAGAATGAAAATTTTTATCCACTGCTCAGTTTGCTGATTCCCTTTCTTCCCACCAAATGGGGAAGGAATATGACTTAGGTTCAATAAAACAGAAGTTTTCTTTTAAGACTTTGATCCATGAGTAAGGAACAAAAATCTCTACTATTGTATTATCACGAAGCTTCCATTTTGTGGCTTGGCTTTGGGTACTCTCTCCTTTGATCTGGGAAATTTTCCAAGCCCGATCCCCTGGGTAGCTATTGATTCTCTGAGCCCCTGGTAGTCTTTCAATAAATTCCCTTTTGTTTAAGATTATCACAGCCAGTTTATTTTTCTGGAAATCAAGAACCTTGACGGACATATCTTTTCTTTTTTCTTTTTTTTTTTTTGATACAGAGTCTCACTCACTGTGTTGCCCTCGGTAGAGTGCTATGGCATCACAGCTCACAGCAACCTCAAGCTCTTGGGCTTAAGTCTCAAGAGTTCTTTTCTCTTTCCTCAACCTCCCAAGTAGCTGGGACTATAGGCACCCACCACAGTGCCCGGCGAGTTTGTTGTTGTTGTTGTTGTTGTTGTCATTGTTTAGCAGGCCGTGGCTGAGTTTGAACCCACTAGCCCTGGTGTATGGCACCCTAACCACTGAGCTACAGGCACTGAGCCTTGAGTGACATATCTTTCTTTTTCTTTTCTTTTCTTTCTTTCTTTTTTTTTTTTTTTTTTTTTTTTTTGGTTTACAGTGTTTGGCCAGGGCGGGGTTTGAACCCGCCACCGCTGGCATATTGGGCCAGTGCCCTACTCCTTTGAGCCACAGGCACCACCCTGACATATCTTTCTTGGATGATCACATTAACCCTCCTTATTTTCTTTACCCCAGAGCTTCATCCTCATGAAGATAGTAGCAAATAATTCACATACATGTATTGGTCATTGCTATTATATGACCAAAATGGTAGAATAGATTTTTATGTCTAGAAAATATCATACATATTACTTTGTTCAGTCCTCTTATTTCAAAACAAAAGGAAGCTGAAACCTAAAGAGTTGTTGAAACCGCTATCCAGGTCTCTCTTAATTTTTTAATTAATTTTAAAAGTCTTGACCATCAAGTACCAACTCTGTATAGATCCATTGAGGAAGTCCTAATTAAATAGCTCTAAAATGTCCTCATGGTGTAAGAGTAAGATTAATTTACTTACTTTTCATTTTGTCTTGGGAGGTAAGAGAAAATGAATTTTCTTTTAATTTTTCAACGGACTTTGATCACTTGAAAAAATTTTAAACACAAAATAATACATAAAAATGAGCAATTAGTGAAATTCCCACCACTCAGAGTTAATAATTATTATTCTTTTATACAATTGAACTATATATATTTTTTTCTTTTCAATAGATGAAAACACATACCCAGCACAGTGGCTCGTGCCCATAATCCTAGCATTCTGGGAAGCTGAGGTGGGAAGATTCCTTGAGCTCAGGAATTTGAGACCAGCCTGAGCAAGAACAAGACCCCACCTCTATTATAAATAGAAAAATTAGCTGGACATCATGGCAGGTGCCTGTAGTCCCAGCTACTCAGAAGGCTGAGGCAGGAATATCACTTGAGCCCAGGAGTTTGAGGTTGCTGTGTGCTAGGCTCATGCCATGGCACTCTAGCCCGAGTAACAGAGTGAGATTCTCTCTCAAAACACAATAAATACCAAAAAAAAAAAGCCCCATAAAAATTAAAACCTCCTTTAAAGACCATCCCCATCCCTATTACACTTCCCCCGCCGATGGAAAGCCGCTATTAGAATTTGATATTATGGACCAGGCATGATGGATCACACCTGTAATCTTAGCACCCTGGGAGTCGAAGGCAGGTGGATTGCTTGAGCTCAGGAGTTTCAGACCAGCCTGAGCAAGAGCAAGATCCTGCTTCTACTAAAAATAGAAAAAGTAGCCAGGCATCTGTAGTCCCAGCTACTCGGGAGGCTGAGGCAAGAGCATCACCTGATCCTAGGAGTTTGAGGTTGCAGTGAGCTGTGAGGCCACAGCACTCAGCCTGGGGCAATACAGAGAGACACTCTGTCTCAAAAAAAAGAGGATTTGGTATTATGATACATATATCTTTCTTGTTCATTTTCTATACAAACACATTATATCTATAACAAGTATATAATATTATGTGTTATTACATGTTTTGAAATATATGTAAATGATATGAAACATAGTGGTTTACATCTCTCTAATTTTATTCATGATTTTGTATTTGACATCTACCTGTATTAATATAGCCCTAGTGCCTTCTCTTTGGTTTCTAAATTCTGTCATACCCTGGAAATAAGAACCTAAGACTTTAATTGAGAAGTGAAGTCCTAAGGCAGCGAGAGCAAGAAAAAGGAAGTAAAAAAAGAGACGAGGAAAGGAGACAAGTATAGTATTTATTTCCTGGCTATTTTCCACATCTCATCTTTCAATGGTCTATGTTTATGATTGGCTCCCTATACATTTCCAAATTTTGTCATCTGTACTATCCAGCAGCTATGCCAGGTCATATCCATTGTATTAAAATTCATTTGAGGGCGGCACTTGTGGCTGAAAGGAGCAGGACACTGGCCCCATACGCCAGAAGTGGTAGGTTCAAACCCAGCCCCGGCCGAAAACTGCAAGAAAATAAATAAATAAATAAAATAAAATTCATTTGAATTTGAAAGTGATGCAGAAGCCAGAGCCTTCATGGATACAGTAGGATGAGGCCTTGGCAGTGAAATCACTGCATTCCTGCCTCTGCAGGTGCAATGGAAGTCATGATGTCACTCAGACAGGTTCTCCATTGAACAAATGCATGAATATCAAGGAGGCAGGAGAAACTAAAGTGAATTTAGTGAAATGTATAAATTGGGTCCTATAAATATTTTATCATATAACTAGATTACATTCATCCATACTTCCTGCTGTTGGTGGAAATTGAGGCTGTTTTAAATTGTTCACCATTGGAGAACATGCTAAAAAAAAACCCTCAAAACTTGTAGATGTCTTCTTATGAATGTGTGCAAGATTATTCTTGGACAGATAAGCTGAAGGGACATTTTAGGGTCATGGAGTACTTAGTTTTAAATTGTACCAGATATTACCAACTTGCTTTCTAAAATGGCTATATTGATTTAAGGTAGCACCAAGACAGTATGAAAATAACACTTGCCATACATCTTCAGCAATTATTGATATTAGTGAGTGTTTTGCTCATTTTTGTTTTTTTGTTTGTTTTTAGTCAATATGGTAGATCAAAAATGATCTCTTACCCACTCCTAAACATATATCCAAGGGAATGTGTCCACACAAAATTTGTACGCAAATCTTTATAACAGCATTTTCATTATAACCAAATAGTAGAAATATTAAATGATAAATGGATAAATGATAATAAATGATAAATGGATAATATTAAATGATAAATGGATAAATAAGTTCATTAAATGATAAATGGATAAATAAAATGTGATATCTCCATACAATGGAATTTTATTTGACAATAAAAAGAAATGAAGTATTGGCTCGACTCCCGCAGCTCAGTGAGTAGGGTGCTGGCCACATATACCAAGGCTGGCAGGTTCAAGCCTGGCCCGGGCCTGCTAAACAACAATGTCAACTGCAACCAAATAAAAATATAGCTGGGTGTTGTGGTGGGGGCCTGTAGTCCCAGCTACTTGGGAGGTTGAGGCAAGAGAATCACTTGAGCTGAAGAGATTGAGGTTGCTGTGAGCTCTTACACCACGGCACTTTATCAAGGGTGACATAGTGAGGCTGTCTCCAAAAAAGAAAAAAAAAGAAATGAAGTATTAATACGTGGTATGACAAAGGTGAACCATAAAAGCATTGTGTTAAGTGAAAGAAGCCAGTCATATAGGACCACATATTGAATGATTTCATTTATGTAAATATTCGGAGCAAGCAAATCTACAGACACAGAAAGTGAATTAATGTTTGTCTACAGCTAGGGGTGCAGTGGGGAATTGGGAATCATAAGGCTTATGATGTATAAAGGTTTCTTTGCTTCTCTGCGAGGTTTCTTACAGAGGTTACAAAACTTGTACACTTATACCATATGAAAATTAGCTCAGAATATAGATCTAAATATAAGAACAAAAAGTATATAACTCTTAGGATTAAAGATAGGGGTAAATATTCACATTCTTGGCAAATGTGTTTTAGATATGACATAAAAAATGAATGCAACATAAAAAATAGATTAATTGGGCTTGGCGCCTGTGGCTCAACGGGCTAAGGCACCAGCCACGTACACCTGAGCTGGTGGGTTCAAATCCAGCCCGGGCCCGCCAAACAATAATGACGGCTGCAACCAAAAAATGGCCAGGCATTGTGGTGGGCACTTGTAGTCCCAGCTACTTGGAAGGCGGAGGCAGGAGACTCGCTTGCACCCAGGAATTGGAGGTTGCCGTGAGCTGTGATGCCATAGCACTCTATCCAAGATGACATCTTGAGGCTCTGTCTCAAAAAAAAAAAATAGATTAATTGGACTTTGTTAAAATTAAAAGTGTTTGTAAAACAAAGACACTATCAGCAAAGGGAAAACAACATGCAAAATGATATAAAATTATGTAAATCATGTATCTAGCAAGGGTGTAATATTCATAATATATAAAGAACTCTGATAAATCAATGACAAAAAAAGAAAAGAAACCCAACTAAAATATAGGCAAAATACTTGAAAAGTCATTTCTCCAAATGGTCAACAAGTGCATAAAAAGATGCTCAATGTCATTAGTCATTAGGAAAACATAAACTAAACCACAACGAGATATCACTTCAACTCCACTAGGATACAAAAAGAATAACAAAAAATAACAAGTACTGATAAGGATGTAGATAAATTGGAACCCTCGTACATTGCTGGTGAAAATGCAGAATGGTGTAGCTGTTATGCAGAGTTCGATGATTCCTCAAGGGTAAGCATAAGATTATGATATAACCCCACCATTCCATTCCTTCATATAAACCAAAAGAAGTTAAAAATAGATGTTCAAACAAAACCTACATACAAATTATCATAACAGCATTATTAAGAGAGGGTGGAGCAAGACAGCAAAATAAATTTTCCAGAAATCATCTCACCACACAAAATGTAAATTTGAACCATTATTCATGCACAAAAATACCTTCACACATGCTAAGGAAACTGGATGAGAGATCACAACACCTGAGTGTAGCACAGATATAAGAAAAGATTCATTGAAGAGAGTAGGAAGAATAGTTTTACATTACTTGCATCACCTCTCCTCCAACCCAGGCAGCACAGTATAAAGAGGGACACCATCTGCTTAGGAAAAAGAAAAAGAAGAAAGCATAGGACTTTGTTGTGTACGCTAATGTCTGTCACAGTATCACCCAGCATTGGGTAGGCTTCCATAGCCCCAAACTCCATGGTAGTATCTCTAGACTCAGCCACCAGACCTTCTCTGATGAAGGGTAGGACCTCACAGCCCCAGCCTTCAGACTTGAATGACAAGACTTGATCTCTTGTTTACAACAGTGCCAAGTTGACTTCAGGTTCTCTGAGCTCCAGACAGCCCTCAGCAACACATTAAGTCCAAGTGGCCAGCACCATGCTGGCCCCAACAGCAGTAGGCTTCAGGTTTGTCCCAGTGTCTCACCAGTCCTACAAATCATTGGTGCAGGGTCTCTCCCAAGTACCATGCCAGACCCAGCAGAAACAGCCTCCAGGCCATCCTAGAAGACCCAATCAAAAGGTCCACACAAGTGGATTTAGGATATAGGCCCACCACCTGCTGATCCAAGTACCAGGCCAAGGATTCCAGCAGCAAGACTCCCCCAAGTATCTAGATAGTCTATTGAAGAGCATTCCTAAAAAAAGCCAGTCTGCAAAGACTGCAATCAGTACCCACTTCTACAAATTCATAAACACCAATGTAGGACCACGAGGGAAACACAACATCATCAAAAGGACAAATAAAAGCACCAATGACCAACCCTAAATAAATACAGAGATTTAAACTCCTGACACATATTTCAAAATAATTGTTATGAGGAAGTTCAATAAATATCACAAAGTACAGAGAAAAACATACAAAGAAATGAGGAAGACAGCCCATTACCAGAATGAGAAATTTAACAGAGAGATTAAAATAATGAAAAAAGTCAGATACTCTCAAACTTAAAATACAATGAATGAAGTGAAAAATGCAATAGACAGCATCAAAAGCAGAATTGATAAGCAGAAGAAATAATCTGTAAACTCAAAGTCAGGTGATTTGAAAATACACATTAAGGGAAGAGAAAAGAATGAAAAAGAATGATGAGGTTCGCTATCTGTAGCTCAGCAACTAGGGTGCCAGACGCATATACTGGAGCTGGCAGGTTCAAGTCCAGCCCGGGCCTGCCAAAAACCAATGACAGCTACAACCAAAAACTAGCCGGGTGTTGTGGTGGGCACCTGTAGTCCCAGCTACTTGGGAGGCTGAGGAAAGAGAATTGTTTGAGCCCAAGAGTTTGAGGTTGCTATGAGCCATGACACCACGGCACTCTACCCAGGGCAACATAATAAGACTGTCTCAAAAAAAAAAGTGCTCCAGGTAAGGCTTGAACTCACAACCTTGGTATCACTCCACTCTCACTGTCATATTAGTACCACGTGCTAACTGATTGCACCACTGGAGCTCTGGGTACCCCACTGCTCAGCAGAGTACTTCAGTTGTTCGTAGACACGTGCCCTCACTGGACAGCTCCACCTTGTATTGCATATGCAAATAAAAATTAAAAAAAAGTAGCCAGGCACTGTGGAGGGTGCCTGTAGTCCCAGCTACTTGGGAGGCTGAGGCAAGAGAATCGCTTAAGCCCAAGAGTCTGAGGTTGCTGTTAACTGTGATGCCACAACACTCTACCAAGTGCGACAAATTGAGACTCTGTCTCAAAAAAAAAAGAAAAGAAAAAGAATCATGAAAGTGTACAAGATTTACAGCACTGCATCAAAAGGCCAAATGTTTGAGTTATAAGAGTCTAAGAATTAAAAGAGAAGAATAGAGGAATAGAAAGCTTATTTAAAGAAATAATGGTAGAAAAAAATTCAAACCTGGAAAAAGATATGCATAGACTGATAAGGGAGAGTGAAAAGTCTCCAATTAGTCCATCCAAACAAGACTACTCAAAGACATATTATAATGAAGCTCTAAAAATCAAAAACAAAGAGAGTATCCTGAAAGCATCAAGAGAGAAAAAGTATTTCGTATATAAGACAGTTCCAGCAGGCTAACAGTAGTCTTCTCAACAGAAACTTGATCATAGTCCAGGAGAGAGTAGGATGATATATTCCAAGTGCTGAAGGGAAAAAAAAAACACACTGTGAAACAAGAATAGCTTACTTCACATCACTGCCCTTTAGAAATGAATGGGAGATAAAGAAAAAAAGAAAAAACCTAAAAGATTTTGCCATCATTAGACCCATCTTACAGGAAATGCTAAAGGGAATTCTTCGAGATGAAAGAGAAAAAAAAAAAAACACACACACACACATAACACTGATGACTACTATGAAAACATCTGAAAGTATAAAGTTGATAAAAGTAAGTACGCAGTCAAATTCGGAATACTGTACTACCATAACAGTGATGTGTAAATCAACTATATATTTAGGATGTAGGCTAAAAGAAAAATTTATTAAAAATGCAGCCAAATTCGGAATACTGTACTACCATAACAGTGATATGTAAATCAACCATATATTTAGGATGTAGGTTAAAAGAAAAATTTATTAAAAATGATAATAACTTCAATAATGTGTTAAGGAATATGTGACATAAAACAATACAAATTTTACATCAAAAATGTATGTTGGGGTATAGTAAAGTGGAAAGGCATTTTCTTTTGCTGTAATATTATTATCAGTTTAAAATTATCTGTAATAGGCTCGGTGCCTGTGGCTCAATGGGCTAAGGCGCAAGCCATGTACACCTGAGCTGCCGGGTTTGAATCCAGCCCGGGCCCGCCAAACAACAATGACGGCTGCAACCAACAAATGGCCGGGCGTTGTGGCGGGCGCCTGTAGTCCCAGCTACTTGGGAGGCGGAGGCAAGAGACTGGCTTGAGCCCAGGAATGGAAGGTTGCTGT
>CAUYRH010173096.1:0-15797 GCA_963574655.1 Perodicticus potto | reverse complement strand
GTGGGTCAATGGGCACTTGGACTTCTTCCATGACTTAGCAATTATGAATTGGGCTGCAATAAACATTCTGGTACATATATCTTTATTATGATGTGATTTTTGGTCTTCTGGATATATACCTAATAAAGGAATTATAGGATCAAATGGCAGATCTTTTTTTAGATCACTAAGTATTCTCCAAATATCTTTCCAAAAGGAATGTATTAGTTTTGTTTTTTGTTTTGACATTTTGTTTTTTATCATAGATTTTACTGTATCATTTTTGGAATCTAGAGGCATCTTCTGTTAAAGTTTGTATCACCTGTTTTCTTGGATCACAGTATTAATATTATGTCTTTTAGCAGTTCACCTAACCCACCGAATTCCAATAAAGGGTCAACCCATAGAATGCCTCAAATGTTTTGCATAAATTATATCTTCTTCATTGACCACAAGATTTTTATTAACTTTATTACCATTAACTTAGGAATATTCAAGCCTAAATTCAAATATAATGACCCCAATGAAGTTTTCATTTTTTTTTTTATAATGAGCCCTTTTCAGTCTGGTCTCTTCAAGATGATTAAGATCTGCAATTGTAAAATGTCCATCATGCCCAATAAATTAACTTCTCTTCCTTGCATCCAGATTATGGCTCAGGCTGAAATCTCTCATGATTACTTGAAAATAGTCACTAATCCTACTTTCTGTCCTCTGTTGTTCAGATAACAACTCTTTTTGAAAAAAAAAAGAGACTTGTGTTCTGCCCTTTTCCTCATTTAGGTGAGCACTTTTATCTCACCCATGACTGTTCAACACACTTACCGCTTCCTGAATTTGTATTAGCATTTTGTCCAAATGCTTGTTTTCTACCAAACCCTAATGTAAACTCCAGAAAATATAGGTGAGATGTGTTTTGTTTATAGCTAAATCCCCAGTGACACCTGGTAGGCACAAGTGCCTATTAATTAATAATTTATAAATATTTATCAAGATTTTCTTTAGTTATCAAAGTGACCATTGAAAATTTCAAATCTGGTCACAATTCAGTAAAAACATGGTCATTATGTTGACTGCAAAAGTGATGCACACAGTTTTGTAAAGCCACTTATATTTATTGGTTTAACTATGAGCAATTCTGAAGATGTTCCCTTTGTAAATTTGCCTTAATCACAGAGTGATTGTTACTCCAATTTCTGCCATAACTCAATTCTTAAATTATAACACTGTCATGAATGCCTTCTGCCATGGCAGCTGGGAGGAGCAGAAGTGATTGCTATTATTTGTGCACTGGCTACAGCATGAGGCTAATATGCCAGACAGTTGCAATACTGTTGCTATTATTGATTGTATTGTTGTTATAAGAATTCATTACAATACAGAAGTAATCACAGACATTGTTCATCTCTTTTTTTTCTGACATTACTCAATTATCCTAAGAAACTGTAGGAATCCAAAATCATATAGGTACTTCCCAAAACTTCTGTGTGTATATGTATGTATGTGTATAAACTTCAGCCACTTAGATTATTAAAATTTTGTATGATAATATCATTAAAAGAAAATAACAGCCCCAATGATAAAATTTAGATCTCAGTTAATAGAAAGCTGAAAATAATATTTTGAGGGTTTGTAAAGAACTTGTGGTAAAATTTAGATGGATTAGAACTACATAAAAAGATTTGGGGTTTCATTTTTCAGGAAATCAGGAAGTGCTTTGTTATGCCACTTACATTCTCTGAAGTATTAGTTTATGCTTTTGTTTCACTGAAGAGATATAAAAGATGAGTTTTTCCTTACATTTTTTTATCCAATGTGATTAGTAGCAGCTTACAAGTAGCACTGGTGATACCAATAAAAGAAGATACCCTACAGTTATGATTTTTAAGAAGTCCATGCCACTGTTCTTTGCTTTTTGTTCTGATCTAAAACTAAAAATTGGCATGAATGTTGCACAGAAGTGAGTCATTCTAGGTTAAATTGTGTATTATTTATTTTTGTTAAATTGCAAACTGTCTCATGCTTAATGGCTTTAAAATTACAGTCATAGTTTATTAATAGATCACGTCTAGGTAAGCTGATTTCAGCCAGAGTTTGGCTGAATTTGAAAAGGTAGCTTTGCCTTACTGTACAGGTCTGAACACTTTAATCCCGGAGGGAGGTCTTGTTAGGAGGCTGGAGTGGCTCCGTTTATGTCCCTCATCTTCCTTTTACCAGCAGAATAGCATTTTTTCTCATGGCTGCAGAAGGACAAATGAACAAGTAGAAATTCAAGACTCAGTAACGCCTAGATTTGTAACTGGCTCCTTTCCACTTTTTCCTCATCATAACATCCAAATACATCAACTGGCCAATGTCAAAGTCAAAAGCAGGGAAAATACACTTTGTCTTTATTGAAGGAGTTCCAAAGTCACACGACAAGATAAAGGGTATAGATTCAAGGAAGGATAAGAAATTGGGCTTAATAACACAATCTATCACAAATCCCAGATGAGATTATCTGACAGAAATAAACAACTAACTTGAAACGATGCTTCACTAAAATAAAAATAAAAAAAAACATAAAACTCTTACACCTTTTGGAATATACATCTCAGTTCATTCCAGAATGAGTGAATTTATAGAAAATCTAGGTTGATTTTTTTTAGATCCTTATTTTATTTATAAGTGAATGAAGACTATCCCCTGTAAACTCTAATTTGTACTAAGAAGAACATTATAAAGAATGGAAGTTGCTGGGTCCACAGTGAGCTGTGAAAAGAGTCTATGCCACTGTTCTTTGAATAATTCTGTTGTTAAAAACATAAAACCTCCACATGATTTCTTCATGTTACTTATGTGAAAAAATTAAAAATAAAAATGACTTTTCAAAATTCTACAGTATTTGGTCTAATGTGTGAGGTGATCAGGATGTAATTTCATTCAATGACAGCCCTTGCTCATCAAGGGCACCAGACTCTGAGCAAAGGACTTAATGCTCCTCAAGGGTATCTGCCGGTGGAATGGAAAGACCTTGACCTTCAGAGCCTGAACTTCCTGCTGCTCTGCTTCCAGCTTGGTTTGCGGTTCCACCCTGTGTTCTTCTAGGATTTCTTCAATAGACGGGTGCTAGTGGGGTGTTCACTCTCCTTTTCCAAGTCCAAATTGACCAATGCTTCTTAAAAATCCTGTGAGTGTTCTTCCATCTTGAAGCAGAACCAAGTGCTTTTTGGCAACGTCCTCAATGAGGCTGGTGGTGCCAGACATCTAGTTCATTCTGAACTGAAATAGGGCTGCAATAGGTGAGCCAATGCATCTGGAATTTCCTTCCTCTTACTGCACTGGCTGCGTTGGTGGAATTGGAACAGGAATCCAGAGCCAGACCAGCACTTCTTCCGGGCTTTCGCAGGTTGATGTTAATTGAAATGAATAAGAGATAAAGACACACAATAGAAATTAAGAAGGATATTCCACTAACTTAAAAATATTAATTCCAAACTATATACATTTAGCATCTATGATACTTATGATACTCTCTGTGCTATTTGTAGTACATTGAAAGGTGAATGAAATACTCTTAAGAAATGTGTTTTATAACAGTCAACATTCACCTTCATTCCTATAGCTAATCTCTGATGGAAACAAAGTATTAGCATGTACACCTAAATTAATGAACCGGACATAACTATAATTCTAACTTATAAAACTTATAAATTACAAGTATATTAAGTTTGACTATGTTTAGTGCAGCAAAACCTAATGTTTCAGACATTTTTTTCTTATCTAAAAGTATTTCTTAAGTTCGGCTTGAAATAAAATTGCAAAACATTTTAATTGCCATGGTTGCCCATTCTTCTGATAGCATGGTTTAACCAACTTATTTATTCACTCAAACACATGGAGTGGAGAAAATATATTTCTTCCTAAAACTGCATACATTTGTTTTCAAGTATCATTTTGAAGAAAGAGACATCAGGATCTAGAAAGGAAATTTTTAACATTATTTATTATATCTTTAGGGCCATATATACACAAGGCAGAAGAGAACTAATATGCCAAAGAAAGGCTCTTCCCTGTGGACCTGACGCTGTAACGGAGCATCTGGTTTCTTCCTGAAAGTAACAGGCTGATGAGGTCTAGTGGAAAGCATTTTTTTAGAGGGCTTGAAGAAATTAGAGTGTTTTGGACAGGGAACACAAAGATTATTGGAACTAAATTCTGTATGTTTCAGTTGACTTCTGTTTCATCTGATAAAGTAGAAAAACTGTGATAATATGGAAAAGTGTTGCTATATATCAGCAGGAAAAAAACTGAAGATATTGTAATAGGGCCAGGCGTGGTGGCTCACGCCTGCAATCCAAGCACCCAGGGAGGCTGATGTGGTGGATTGCTTGAACTTGGGAGTTAGAGACCAGCCTGAGCAAGAGCCAGACCCTGTCTCTGCTAAAAATAGGAAAACTAGCCAAGTGTCCTGTCGGGCACCTGTAGTCTGAGCTCTTCAGGAGGCTGAGGCAAGGTTCTCTTCATTCAAGAGTCTGAGGTTGCTGTGAGCTGATTTCCCGGCAAACTACCAAAAGTGACAAAGTGAGGCTATTGTAGTAGGACATGGAACCATGCATAAAATTAAAATAGGCAAAAAAATTCAAGGCTTTTGAGAAAAAGACAGATAAGTGTATATCAGGAATGATAAACCAAGAGAATTTGAATTCTTTTAATATACAGGCAATTAATCAAAAGCCATCCACTTAAATTTTTAGCTAGTTCATTTTAAGAGAAGGTGTAGTGTTTTACTTCCTACATAGTTCAAAGTGATTGCACATAAATATGAAGGATTATGATATTAAATCTAGAGACATGCCTCTTGATGGTGGGAGGTCAATCTAAGTATATGTGTAATGTGGTAACTTGTGTGTAACTATGAGTAGCTCTGAACCACAACTATGAAACTGTAGTGAAAGCCATTTTTAAAACTAAATCTCTATGAATATTTTACTTTTTCTTTATTCATGAGTGACATTCATGACAATTTGTATCATGTTTCATTTTATGTATATGTTGCTTTCTTTGTTCACAAAGCAAATAGAAGTGACAATTTGTATTATTTTAAATAAGTCCTACTTCTGCATTCTGTTCATTAGATTTTTTATGTCATTGGCTATATTTTTATTTGTCAAAACACTTTTTTCTATATAATGTTTGATCATTTAAAGCTATTTCTGCTATAATCTTTTAAAGTACTCTTAGAAAACAATCAAGGAAAACATACAAACAAGTATATAGTTTTTTTAAAAATAAGACAGACATAATAACATTCTCTAATGGTCTCTTATTGTACCATTAAAAGAGATTTTCTTTTCTCCCTTCCTTTCTCTCTTTCATGTTCTCTCTCTTTCTCTTGCTCTCCCCTACCATCCCACCTGCCTTCCCTTTCCTTTTTTCCTTACCCTCCCTTCCTTCTTTCCTTTTTATTCTTTCCTCCTTCTTTGGATAACTCTGGTAATCATAACATACAGCCAAAGCAAAATCCCTCTCTCTTCAACTCAAGTGTCTATTCACATTTTAGGCCCATATTACGGATTTGTAAGCTACTGTTTTGAGAAAGCTTACTGGAGGATAATCGTTCTCTATTTACAACTGTTAAGGGCTGAATTGTGCCTCGCCTGCACTCATATGTTGAAGTACATTTCAACACTCAAAATTTGATTTGAGATAGGGCTAGTAAAGAGTTAATTTAGATGTGAGTGATTTTCATTAAAAGACACGTGATGAGTCTGAAAGTTCTATTTAGAATGGGACCTTAGGCAGTATGATTGCAGAGATGATTAGAGCACAGACCACATGAAAGGTTGATCATGTGAGGGAACAACAAGAAAGTGGCCATCTGCAAGCCAAGAAGAAACCAAACTTGTCATCACATTGATCTTGGACTTCTAGACCTTCAGAATTGTGCAAAAATAAATTTCTCTTGTTCAAACTACTCAGTCTGTGCCTTTTTGTTATGGCAGCCCTAACAAACTTGTGTGTTTGCCCATTTGAAGGTAGTAACTGTAACATGCCCTTTTCCCTTTGGTTCTTTCTCTTTTCTGTCCTGCATTCTCATTAGGTCAACTTTTTCCAAATGATGACTTCCACTACAATTTACCAGTGCCGATGCTTCCCAAATTTCAGCTTCCATTCGAAAACCTCTCCAATGATTGAAACTCACATAAAATGGCCTATGGGATACATGCTCGATTAGTCCATGAGTTCTGTGAACTCATTTTGTCCCAAAAGAATTCTTCATCTTGTGCTACAAATTTTTCATCTTCTTGAACATTTCCTGTAGCACTATGTGGTGACATAATCCAGTAAGTGGACCAATTTAGAAATCTAAACTCTCGCTTTTGTGCTAATTGCACAGTATCTTAAGTATAATAATGCTATGATGTCTAGTGAATTGCCTTTATGTTTCATTGTTATAACTAAATATTTCTTTTAAATAAAATTTAGAATTAGTTTTTCAAGTATCACAAAATCAAGGAAATAATTACCAACCAACTAACCAACCTAAAAATAATTCTAAAATAAATTAAAACACTACTATAATATTATTAAGATTGCCTAGAATGTGAATATCGATATGATTATAATTAATATTGACATTTTCATATGTCTTTTATGTGTCCTCTAAGTGGGGTATTTAAGACCATTCAGAGTCAGGTGTTAAGATTTATATGTGGAATATTGTTCTATTCATCATGTTGAATGATATCTTGTTTTGTTTTCCCTCTTGTACTATCGATTTATAAGAGTGTGAACTTTTGGGGTTTTAGCACTCCTGGTAGTTCTTGTTCTCTTCCACATAAAATGTGCTTTTGATTATTTCTTAGGGTAGGTGCAGTAGTGATAAATTCCCTACTGTTTGCTTATCTGGGAACAAACTTATTTCTTTATCATTTTAGAAACTTAATTTGCTTGAATTTTTCTGTTGCATGAGACTAAAGATGGGGCCTTAAAACCGTCTGTCCTGTAAGGTCCCCGCTGAGAAGTCTGCAGTTAGCCTGATGGGCTTCCCTCTGTAGGTTCTTGTTTTGTGTTGCAGTTGGTAAAACTGTCTCCTTGGCTTTGACTTTGGCCACGTTGATGATCTTGTGTCTTGGAGACGTCCTGTTTGTTCTGTTTGCTGTGGATTTTCCTGGTGTTCAATGACTATCTTATATCTGGATATCTGAATTTCTTTGGAAACAAAAAAAATTTTTGTCAATAATTCCCTGAAGTAGGTTTTCCATGTTTTTCATGAGGGATACTTAGAAGTCTGATAGTACTTTTACATTGTCCGTTGTCAGAGTGATTGATTATTCTTTATTATTTTGTCTGCATTTCTAATTGACTGGATTATTTCAAAAAACTTGCATTGCAAAAAAACCAAAAAACACATAGAAAGTTGTTATTAATATTTTCTGATTCCACCTACCTCACCATATTACCAGTATAAACACAATTTTTTAGCTTTAAAGTAAGGTCTTTATAACGAGCAAATTCAAATATGTTTTGGACATAACCAGAGTGTTTGTAAATAAGAAACTGTATTATACTGTGCTGACAGCAGGAGCTTCTCCATTCCTTGGAACAATATGTTAAAAAATATTTTCTGGATATATACCTAGTAAAGGAATTATAGGATTGAGTGGCAGGTCTATTTTTAGATCTCTAAGTATTCTCCAAACATCCTTCCAAAAGGCATATATTAGTTTTGATTCCCACCAGCAATGTAGAAGTGTTCCCTTTTCTCCACATCCACGCCAGCATCTCTTGTTTTGGGATTTTGTTATGTGGGGTAATCTTACAGGAGTTAGATGATATCTGATTGAGAGATTTGACCTCAGTTGTCATAATGTTTTATTTTATGTGATGTGATATGTGTGTGTGTGTGTACATATATAAAGTTTCACCATGGGCTTATTTGTTTGCTTGCCTTTTTTCCTTCTTTTTAATACATCTTTCAGCCTTCAGGAGGGTTTAGGTGTTTTGTCTAATGGTTATGTACACTCACATGTAATACATTTAATGTCTTCTGTTTTGCGTAGCTTCTGCTGCCTCCCTCCTATGCACAGTATTGAACTTGGCTATCAGTCCCTTTTTTCCATTGTCTTCCCTCTCCCAGAGCATCTAATGTAATTTCATGGTGAAACGATATTATTTTGCTGCAGTTAATACCTATATGGCGATCCTCACACTTAATCTCATTCTATATACTATCCTCTCTGTTTCCATTTTGACTGGCTGCCCTTGAAGAGGAGGGAAAGGCAAATGGCAGCATCTTTCCTCACACCTCATCCTACCTCCTCCTCCCTCAGAGCCAGGAGAAAGGCATAGGTTGGGGAATGAGACCAGATTTTGATAACTGAAAGAAAAGAATTTTAGTTATCTGCTTTTAACAACTTCTTTTCTTGTTAACAACAGGTGAGTATTCTGGAGGTATTTTTTGACATTTCCTTGAGTGAGGTTAGAAATGGAGAGACAATGACCAGTATGAGAAGCAGAGAAAAACTGAGAAGGGAGGTGGCATGTTGGGAGTCTGGCGTCCATCTTTCCGCACATACTATGTGCCCAATTTTCATGGGAAAGCTGCAGTGCTGTGTTCTAGGGGCCCTGTGGGTGTGGCTAACGAGCACATCACTGGGAAGCCCTGGGGACTAGAAGACCAGAGGGCATGTCTCCAAATACTCTGAACTGCCCGTGTCCTCAACTCTAACATGTGATCATGAGGAAGTGCAGGGGATTCCTTAAGCTTGATTCAAGTTGAATTTCCCATTACCAACATAGTCATCCGAAAAGACATAAAATATTGCCCTTTTCCTTCTTCTTTTTTTTTTTTTTATTACATGCAATATTGTGGAGTAGAATTCTTAACCTCTGCCCATGGAATAAATTCATCATACATATATGAGTCAGTGTAACAGAACTTAAGATAACAAAATAGCAAGCTAGCGGAGGATGAGGATGTCAAGAGTCATCCCTTGAGACGTTAGAGCATAGCCAGAGGAGCTTTTTGTTGCGTATCTACAACCTTGGGTGGAGAGAGATCTACTAAGCACTTTGCTGATTTGATTATGTCTTTTCTAAGTAGGTCTGGTGAGAACAGAATCCCCAACTGAAGTGATTCTCCTCTTTCAAAGCCTTGCCTCTGACTTCGTGCGAGTGTTTCTTTGACTCCATTTACCCTAGACTGTTGCTATACTCCCTCCTCACAGAATCAGAATATGGGTGCTTGGTTGTACTGAACTACAGAGAGGGCCCTAGGGAGAGCTATGGTATTCTGACTTTCAAAGCTGTGTAAGCTATATTTCCTAGGAGAGTTTTAGAATTCAAATAGAATTGAATGTAATTAATGAAAATTTATATGACTCAAAGCTAGGAGAAAGACTCTGCATATCATTGGAAAGATTGAGATTTCTTTAAAGTTGGTTATAAGTTGCATTTTCTTTTTTTTTTTTTAATTCTTTTCTTTGTCACCCTCGGTATAGTGCTGTGGTGTCATAGCTCACAGCAACCTCTTGGGCTCAAGTGATTCTCTTGCCTCAGCCTCCCAAGTAGCTAGGACTATAGTCACCTGCCACAACGCCCAGACATTTTTAGAGATGGGGTCTTGCTCTGGCTCAGGCTGCTCTTGAACTTGTGAGCTCAGGCAATCCACCCACCTTGGCCTTCCAGAGTGTTAGGATTACATGTGTGAGCCACTGTGCTTGGCCCTTGATTCTTATTTTTTAGGGCCTTTATGTTTTGAGATGAGGTAAAACCAGTGTAGTTTTTACTTGTTTCTAATTTTTGGTCCTTTTAATGAATGACTCTCTTAGCAGTCTCTTCCCTCTTCTTTCTCATTTCCTATTATGTGAAGAAGAAATGAGAGAGAGAAGGTGGCTATACAGGAGGAAATAAGCTCTCATTATTTGAAGTGGCAGTTTTCTTCCCTACCGCCATTGGCTCTGTAAGGAATTCTGAGCATTAGCTTCAAAAAAGTCAGTCCTCATGCCAAAGCCTATCTTAGATGTAGCCTGTTGGGATCCTCTTTGTGAAGGCCAGTGCTGGTAATCGGGCATGTTAATTTCCAAAATGGAGGAAGGGTGAGATAATGGTCAAAAAGTCACAGCCTCAGTCTATGTAATTTTCAGTCCTTTCTCTCCTGCTGCTGTTAAATATGATGTTGATTTTACCCTTTTCAGTGATTTCCCCTCCTGTGTCATTATAGACGAGCTTTCGGTGCTTTGGTGCTATAAAATTAGAGAAAATTGGGATCGAAATAAGGGCAAGAGAGGATTTTGTAGGACTCAGTGACAGATATTTTGAGGATTTTGACAAGGGACCATTGGAAGAAGTATGTGAATAAAGTGGAGGGTAAAGAAAAGGGAAAGTTTACAATAAAGTGTTTCTAAGCTCAGGACTGCCCCACTCATGGAATTTGAAAAAGCAAGTAAAGTACTTGAGTTGTTTTCATATCATTATTACTTTTGATTTCTGAATTGTAGTCCTTTGATTACAATAATGTTCCAAGAGTATCTGTCATGTGTGGTGGCTTTAAAAGGCTTACACTGGTGTTTTTTCCTGTGATAACTAGATTTCTGGTTTCTATAGAACATTTCTCTAAGCCCAGCATGCAGAATAGGTTGCATCTTACACATCAACTTTGACGGAGAGGTGTAGCTTCTGTATTTTGGTGTTGACAAGGATTAAGAAACCCCATATGGGTTGTGGGGTGAAAGAACATCCTAAATGATGAATAATGTCTGCTAAATGATGAATCCTAAATGATGAATAATGGGTGTTGTAGAGGACTGGATACCATGTTTGCAAAGGACAGTTACTGATTCTTATCACATTAAAAGGAAACGTTGAGAACAGGACAGTCTCCTGGCAAGCCTAGAGACGTTTCCTGACTTGGGGACAATCCCCCAAGTAACTCAGTGATCCAGAATGAGATAAGGTTGGTCACTCACTAGTAAGCATGTGTTAAACATTGATGCTTAGTGAGCATTGTGGGGAAAGAACACGTGAGGAGAGCACGTGGCAATCCTTACGCAGGCAGCCCTCATATGTAATTACCTGAACTCTCCACACCTGTTTATGTCTATTACCTTAACTCTCCACACCTGTTGTGTATAACCTTAATAAACAGCCATTGCGGAGGGGGCTCGGGGCTACCCTGCAACTAAGGTTAGCCTGCCTCCCACAAGCTTGTATGTCAAATCCATGTCAAGCCTGGTTCCTTCCTGTGGTGACCGAGACTGGGCCATAGGAGCCCCAACTTTTCTTATGACATACAGCAAATCTGACAGAGCAGACAACTGGAATATACAAACAGGCAGGCTCCTGCTGTTGACAATTGCTCTTTATTGTCACAACTAAGTGGAAGAATAAAACGAAGTGTTAATGAAGCAGAGAAGAGTGAGTTAATTAAAACAGCAAAGGTTTTAATTCAAGGAATCTAATCTCAGACTGAGCTCGTGGAAACTGCAGAATTGGCCTGAATTTCAGCACTTGGTTAGACCTGAAGTTTTGTGGGAGTTCTGAGGACTACATTGACTAACTGCTTTCGAAAAGTCCAGCCCTTTGTCTTGTGTATTACTGACATTAACTACGCCTGCTGCCTAGTATGTGTAAAGCAGTAGTTCTTAACCCCTTTTATCTTAAATCATCCCAACATTTTAAAGTGTTGGCTCTGTATAAAAACAACTTTTCTGAGAAGAAAAGTTCTTTAGTTATAGGAATTTTGATTTGTTAATAATAGCACTCCTTTGACGTGCTGTCTTTGGATATAGCCATTCAATACCATAAATTTCCCTCTTAGGACTGCTTTTGCAGTATCTTACAGGTTTTGGTAATAGCTTCATTGTTATGTTCAAGGAATTTAATAATTTCCTTCTTTATCTCTTCTTTGACGCAGCTGTCATTCAGCATAAGGGCATTTAATTTCCATGCCTTTGTGTGGGGATGAAAAGTTAAGTTCCACCTTTATTGTCTTCTGGTCTGAGAAGATACAAGGTATAATTTCAATTGTTTTGATTTTATTGAGGTTTGATTTTTATCCTAGTATGTGATCCATTTTTGAGTACATTCCATGAGCTGACGAGAAGAATGTATATTCCTTAGCTTTGGAATGGTGTGTTCTGTACATGTCTATTAAGACATGTTTCTTCTAGGATTGCACTCAAAGTGTTCCAGGGTTTTTTCTGGGGTTACACTCAAATTAGACCTCTCATTTGATCCCACAATCCCATTATTAGCTATCCAGAAGAAAGAATAATCATTCTATCATAAGGACATTTTCACTAGATTGTTTATTACAGCTCAATTTACAATTGCCAAAATGTGGAAACAACCTAAATGTCCATTAACCCAGGAAGAGATTAACAAATTGTAGTATATGTATACCATGGAATACTATTCAGCTATAAGAAAAGATGAAGACATATATGTTTTGTATTAACCTGGATGGAGTTAAAACACATTTTCCTTAGTAAAATACCATAAGAACAGAGAACCAAATATCCAAGGTACTCAATATTAATATGAATCCGGTAGATGATCTAATACATGTCCACATAGGAGAAAAACTCAATTCAATTCAAGCTGGGAGGAAGGGAAATGAGGGATGGGGGAGGGGGATGGAGGGGGAGGGAATTGGTGGGTTCCACTTGATGGGCACCTTTTGAGTGTGGGACCCAAAACAAGAGGAATTCTACCTAACAAATGCAAATATTGTAACTTAGTTGTATGTACCTTTATATTAACCTGGAATTAAGAAGAAATAATAGTTCTTATTTCAGGGCTGAATGCTTTGCATACATCAGTTTGTTGAGTACCTCTGAAAATCTTATGAGATCTGTGCCATTATCCTCATTTTATGAACTGATGAGGTTATGTAACCAACCCAGTACACATTTAATGTGTTAAGATCTTACTATTGTATGTTGCAGAGCTTGAGCTCTTAATTATACACCATACGGCTTGTTTATTTACTCAGTTTGGTATTCATTACTTGCAGTACATTTTAAGAACATGAGAAACATGAATTACAAAGATCTTGGAGGTAAGTCCAATTCCATAGGGTATGTAGAGCCAAAAGGGAAAGAGAAGTTGAGAGTCAGGAGGCTGGAGTCAGTCTGTGATCTGCTTAGGTAGAGGTGAAGACGGAGAGCGAATGAGGATGAATAGCAATGGTGAAAAGGGTAAGAGCATAGACAGTGGGACTGTTGAGCTCTCTAACTTGTTTTTCAATTCAAATAGTATTTCCTTCCAGGTGCAGGGCAGTGTGCTAAAAACCAGGAATACAAAACAGCAAACACAGAATTAATCCCTGCCTTCGTGGGCTTACAGGCAATTAACAATTAACTTCTCAAATCAGAGGAAAATAAAGTTGTGGTAAGTGCTCTGTAGGTGAGGTGTGTGGTCTCTTATAGAGTGGAAGAAGGGAATTTGTTAGGAGTCAGGGAAGACTTCTCTGAGGAAGAGATAACTTAGTTGAGATCAGAAGATTAAGTTAATTTGGCAATGAAAAAGAGAGAGAGAGAGAGAGAGAGAGAGATAGAGATAGAGATAGATAGATAGATATGGAAAGGAAGGGAAGGGAATTCCCAAGAGAGAGAGACCAGCATGTGAAAATCATGATAAGAAGGTGTCAAAGATGCCAGTCTGGCCAGAGCAGAGAGGGAGACTGCTAGGGAGATGGGCAGGAGGTAAACATGTGTGGTCTTTGGTCACATTCAAGGTTTTGATCTTTATGCTGATAACTATGGACAGCCACTGAAAGATTTTAAGCAGGAGAATGGTGTAATTAGGCTTAAATTTCAATCAGATCACCCAAGCCATGATGAGAAACAGACCTTAGGGTGCTAGAACAGGAGCAAGTTCAGTTTGGAAGCTATTGCTCAAGAATCTGTGTTCAAAAGCATTGTCTCCTAAACCGACCTGTTAACAGCAGTCTTGTTGTCTCTATGCCGGTGTCCCTGGGATGAAGTCACCTGGCTGATCTGAACAGGATACAAACCTACAACACAGCAGAGTATAGGCAACTACACACCTGTATTTACCTTTGATTGACATATTGGTTACAATAATCATTGTTGTTCATTTATAGCTGACATCAATCTGCTCTTTTTTCCCCCATTTAATATGTATTGTTTGCTATCCAGTAGTCTCAGTCCAGTATTCTTCAATGCCATCCTGTTTCCATGTGGTCTTATTGGCTTAAAGGTAATTCTGTACCTTTTCCAAAGTAATTGGCTTAGGAATGGTTATATGATGTATTTCCAGCCAATGACGCATGAAGGGAAGCTGGGGAGCATGTTGATGTGTGTCTGAGGAAAGTTTCTGTCTCATAAAAGAAATCCATAGAAAGTGATTCCAGATATGGTACTTAGAGCTGCAACACCCTGTGGATATGAGAACTGAGAGATAGGAAGGAGCTTTGGAATTTATCTTAATAACATCATTAAGCTATTAATCAACAAAATCAATCATCTTCAGGGGTCACTTGGCCTCTAACCTTCCTGTTTTATGGGACGATAAAGTCTTTAACTAGAACTTTGGTTTTTCCTAATTATAGATGAAAATATTGAAACCATTAAACTAGTTGTGTGGACTTAGGAAAGGTGATTACTGTCTTTGAGCCACGTTCCTTATGCATAATGTGAATAGTAGCTGTACTTGCTGCATTGAAATACACTTGTAAGGATTATACTATACAATGCACCTTATGTGCTTCATCTGCTGTCGAACAAAGAGTTGCTCAATAAATTGTTGCCATGGAGATGAACACTAATCCTTTCTCAAATTTTATGTCACTGAGGAAGGACTCTGATTATATGTGGCTCTGCGTCTACAGGTCGTATACTGCCTCTGTAAACTGTTGGGAAGCAAATCACTATGCTTTCTTTTCTTACCTAGATTTATATTGGGGGCTTTATAGTGTACCCTAGGCTGCCTGCATATCATTTTTTTTTTATCACCTTAATATTCCATTTCAGTACAATTAATTAGACTGGTTATGCAGATGATTCAATCTTTCCTTTGGCTGTGGCCCCATCATCTTTTGTTGAAAGATTTCACACATAGATAACTACCATGTCAAGATTGTTTTGGCAATACTTCCTCACTCTGTCACAGAGAATACTGAGTCTTTTATATTTCTTGAATGTACAGATCAATAGCCTACTTCTTTTCTGAAGTTCATTTTTTTCTTTATTATTATTTTTATTAAATCAGAGCTGCATACATTAGTGCAATCAAGGAGTACAATGTGCTGGCTTCATATACAATCTGAAATGTTTTCATCAAACTGTTTAACATACCCTTCATGGCATTTTCTTACTTATTGTATGAAGACATTTGTATTCTGCATTTAGTAAGTTTTGCCTGTACACTTCTAAGATGCACCATGGGTGTGGCCCCACTAATTACCCTCCCTCCACACCAACCTCCCCCCACCCTTTCCCATATTCTTGTGCTTTACATGGGTTATGGCCTTCATATGAAAGCTTTAAATTAGCTACATAGTAGGGCTGAGTACATTGGATACATTTCTTCCATTCTTGAGATACTTTGCTAAGAAGAATATGTTCCAGCTCCATCCATGTAAACACAAAAGAGGTAAAGTCTCCACCTTTCTTTAAGGCTGCATAGTATTCCATGGCATACATGTACCACAATTTATTAGTCCATTCGTGGGTCGATGGGCACTTGGGCTTCTTCCATGACTTAGCAATTATGAATTGGGCTGCAATAAACATTCTGGTACAGATGTCTTTGTTATAATGTGATTTTTGTTCTTCTGGGTATATACCTAGTAAAGGAATTATAGGGTC
>CAUYRH010173094.1:0-31742 GCA_963574655.1 Perodicticus potto | reverse complement strand
AAAAAAAAAAAAAAAAAATTGAAAAAAAATTGAAAAAAAAATAAATAAAATTGAATGGTGAATGATTTCTCCTTTTATTCTGGTCAGTGTATCTCTATAACCTTGTTTGGGGAAAACAGCACATTTTAAGAGCTTTCCAATTTTAAAATTGGAGAGCCTCCTGACCTCTGTCTAGGCCCATCTACAGAATTTATGAAGCCCAGTGCAAAATGAAAATGCAGGGCCAGGCACAGTGGTTCATGCCTGTAGTCCTAGCACTCTGGGAGGCTGAGGTGAGAGGATCCCTCAAACTCAAGAGTTTGAGACCAGCCTGAGCAAGAGTGAGACCCTGTCTCCACTAAAAGTAGAAAAACTAGCTGGGTGTTGTGGCAGGTGCCTATAGTCCCAGCTACTCATGAGGCTGAGGTAGGAGGATCCTGGGTTTCAGCCAATGAATTCGAGGTTGCTGTGAGCTAGGTTGAGCACATGACAATCTAGCCTGGAGAACAGCTCAACAGAGTGAGATTCTGCCTCAAAAAAAAAGGCAGGGGAGAAAATGGCATTTAAATGTATTAAAATGTAGAACTTTTTCCTTTCTTCCACCATCTCTCTCAATCTGTCTTGGTGGTTTGTATTTGCTATTTAATATCATATTCCTTCTGATTAAACCTTAAGTATGGGCATCTTCTGAATGTGGATACAGGTGACAAACTGATGTCATAGCCATGAAGCCCACCCTGCCTCTCATCATACAAGATAAGATGCTTTAAATAGGGATCTCAGCCCCAACAAAGCCCTAGGGGTGGGCATAATCCCCATTACACTCTCAGACAGGTATATTATTAGCTAGTTTGCCTGGCCCAGAGTTACACAGCTAATAGGATAAAGAGATGAAAATTTGACAACTGATTCCGGCAAGGCTTAGCAACCTGCTTGTAATCGCTGCCTGTAATTTTGCTGAGGTGGAAGGATTGCATGAGCCCAGGAGTTTGCAGTTAGACTGGCAACATAGTGAGATCCCTTCTCTATTTAAAAAGTCTGATTCCAAAGCTTGTGCCTACTGTGCAATTCCTATGCAAGCCTGAGAAAGGCGATGCACGCGATGAAGTGGGGAGTAATGCACATGAGTTGCTTCACTAAGCTGCTCTGAGTTCTACAGAAAGGAGGCCATCTTGGGAAAACAAGGATCAGACACGGCTGGTGAAATATGAGAGAAGCATAGAGGTGGGATTTCAACAGAAAGAGCATGCTCCTTTATCAAATGCCACAAAGGACACTGAGGTCTGGGCTTGGGACATCCTCCTGGAATTTGACTAGGGGGCCCTGGAGGGCAGTTTCTTGGGAAGGAAAGAGGCATTCTGGAGATGGCTGCGTAAGGCAGGCTATTGGGGCTCAGCAGAGGGGTAGGTGAGAAAATCAAGCCTAAGTCTAAGCCATTTTTGGCTGGATTTTGCCCTGAAAGGGAAGAATTACTGTCATAAAAGGGATAATGCTGCGTTTGAAAGTGCTGGCGTTTTTCTTCTTCAGGACCTGGTCAACTTGTCCATATAGGGCAGAGAGCAGGGAGTGGGGGAGAGAGGAAGAGGAGTAGTGTCCAAGAGCACCTGCTGCATGCCAGAGCCTGAGCTTTCCCGCTTCCTTTCCTCCCAACAAGGCCTACTCCTTCGTGACCTGAGGGACAGGCAGGAATCATGGGGTGAGGGACAGTCTGGATTTGATCTCCTACCTGGCTGGTTCCAGAGCCCTTGCTGGCCCCTCTGTACAGAGGAGAGGGGAGTGATTGGGTTTATCAGGGAGGAAGTACACATGTTCCTCCAGAGCTGCTCAAGTAGGAATATGAGGGAAATGAGCTGTGAACAGGGGCCAGAGCTCCTGGGAAATGCGGGTTTTCAGCTTTGAGGTGTGTCCAGGGCTGAGAGCAAGCCAGCCTTGAAGGAGAGCTGTGGACAACCTTCCTCAGGAGGTGAGCGAGTCCCCGGGAGGATGTACATTGGCCATGGGCAAGGGGAAGGTGGCCCTGGATTGCTGGGAGTAGGGTTTCCTAGTGAGGGCGCCTTTTCCACAGGGGTTCTGCAGCTGAAGAGTGGGAGTGCTGGGGGATGTGAGGCTGGGAAATGTAGCTGTGCTGGCCATGCAGTCTAGGCTAGTTGGTGTCCTGGTGAGGGTCAGAGCGGGTTTGTGGGTGGGGGAGTGTGACAATGGAGAAGGTCCTATAACTGGCCTTGGACTCTGCCTTACAGCTCATTTCCCCGTCTTCTGATTTCAGTTTTCAGTGTGGATCATGCAATTTGACCTCCAGGCCAGTACTTTTGTTTTACATTTTTAGAAAGTTTTGAGTGGGTAACACACTCATATGGTTCAAAATTTAAAAATTTTATAAAGCTAGGCAGTGCAAACTATTTTTTCCCACTCCTGCATCCCATCTACCCAGTTCCCATTCTCCTCCTGACCTGTGATCATTGCCAGTAGCATTTGGTGCATCCTCCAGACATACTTTTAGTCTTTAGAAGCAAACATTTTCCTCTCTTTTCACCAAAAGGAGCATACTGTTCATGTTGGGTTCCAAGGCAGCTGCTTGTGTCCTAAAAAGTCAGGGTTTCAGGCAGTTGCCTGGGGCATTGGTTCTTGGAGTGCTGTTTTCTTTTTATTATTTTTTGAGACAAAATCTCACTCTGTCACCCTGGGTAGAGTGCCGAGGTATCATCATAGCTCACAGCAACCTCAAACTCTTGGGCTCAAGTGGTTCTCTAGCCTCAGCCTCCCAAGTACCTGGGACTACAGGCACCTGCCACAGCACCTATTTTTTTTTTTTTTTTGGTTGTAGCTGTCGTTGTTTGGAGGGCCCGGGCTGGATTCAAACCCACCAGCTCAGGTGTATGTGGCTGGCGCTTTAGCCCGTTGAGCCACAGGCACCAAGCCAGTAGCTATTTTTTCTTTTTTCATTTTTAATAGAGATGGGTGAGAGGTTAAGGACTGAAAATGAGAGGTTGTTCTAAGACATGAACAAAAGGAAGCAGAGTCCATGTTCTGTGTGGGCAACATGGCCTTTATTCACTTGGGTGCTAGTGAGCTGATTTTGAAAAACCCAGCACGTGGGTTAAGGCAGGATGGGAATATAACAGGAGTTGGGAGAGGGGGAGGTAGGGATTGCTTCACTTATTCCTTCCTAGGTGGGACTTTCACACACTCATTCCTTCCTGTGCAGGACGTTCTTTCCTGGGTGGGATGGTTCTATTTGGGTGGGTCCCTACATTTGACCCTACATCATGACCTTTTTAGTCTATTTAAGGAGGCAGAGTGATAGGTGTGGTGTCTCTGACTGCTTCCTGCGGTTGAGGGTCGGTGCGGGCTGCCTATAAGGAAAAAATGGAGGAGGAAGGGAGTGGTGTTTACAGGAACACTCTTGGATCTTCAGTCTGAGCTGGTTGATATCCACATAGGGTGAGGATTGAGTGGCTGTTTTTCAGGTGACTGATTGGTCAATAAATTGGGAAATGAGGTAGAGGATTACTGGTCCAAAACTGAGAATGAGAAAGATCATAATTAGTGGTCCTGAAATAGGAAATAACCAAGGAAGCCAGGAAACGAATAAGAACCAGAGATTAGGTGATTCAAGATCTGTTTGATTCATTCTTGGAGTTCTTTTACTTTGCCTCTGATTATTACTGACTGGTTTACAAAGAAACAACATTCTTCTCCCAAAAGACCACACGTGCCTCCTTTTTCTGCTGTCAATAAATCTAAGGTTCGGAGATTTTGGAGGACTACTGCTTTTTTTTAGTCCTTCTAAGACACTGGACCATGTGGTTACAGAGATGACTCCAGGAGGGTCTGTTGGGTAATTCCAATTGGGGTCTTCCCAGGGGAAGGCCCTAGCAGGGTTTGCTCTGTCCTCCACAGGTATTTGGTGTGAATGTGGGCCCAGGCCCACACTAGCTCCCTCTCCTCCGAAGTTAGGGTGGAGGTGAGGATGATGTATAAATCATGCCAGGTTAGATCATACTTTTGAGAGTATTTTGTGAGATCTGTGGAGAACAAACCTAGTTTCTCACTTCTGTGAGACAGATCTGAGAGAGAAATGGGGACATGAACCCTGATGATACCTTTCATTCATGCAACCTCTCCGAGGGGCTATAGAGGTTGTGGTGGTCCAAAAGTGTGGACAGATCTAGTATGAGTCGGGGAAGTTGGGTCTGCCATCTTTCCTTTCCTGCCCGGTCCGCCATCTTTTCTTTTTTGTCTATGTGTGGTGGAAGGTGGGTGGGGGGCGGTGGAGAGAGGGGGGATGGGATGGAGTTCTGTGGGTAGGAAGGAGGTTAAGGGCTGTGGAGGGGCAGAAGGCAGGGTTATCTCCTGGGTTGAAGGAAGACAATGGAGAATCAAGGGGTTCAGGTTTGGCCCATGCAAGGAAAATTTAAGAGGGTTCACAAGACAAACACAAAGAAGAAACATTTTGGAGGAGGAGGAAGGCCTGGATGTAAGGGATTTCCAACCTTTTGCCCAATCTCTGACAGTAATTGTTGAGGTTAGTGAGGATTGAAAAGTCAAAGGTGCCATTTTCAGGCCATCATGAGCCATTGTCTACTTTGTACATAGGCCAAGCAATATTACAGAAAAAGATGAGGAATTTAGGTTTAAGGTCAGGATAAAAGTGTAGAGGCTTGAGTGAATTAAAAGGCAGCTTAGGGTGGCGCCTGTGGCTCAGCGAGAAGGGCGCCAGCCCCGTATATTGAGGGTGGCGGGTTTAAACCCAGCCCTGGCCAAACTGCGTCAAAAAATAGCCGGGCATTGTGGCGGGCGCCTATAGTCCTAGCTACTCGGGAGGCTGAGGCAAGAGAATCGCCTGAGCCCAAGAGCTGGAGGTTGCTGTGAGCTGTGGCTCCACAGCACTCTACTGAGGGCGATAAAGTGAGACTCTGTCTCTACAAAAAAAAAAAAAAAAAAAGAGGCAGCTTAAAGATGAAGGGGGAATCCGTGACTGAGTGGTCCCCATGTTGGAAACTGGAGGTAGAAAATAAATGAGGTTAAAGCGAGGATGAAAAGGGAACTTATGAGGGGGAAGAGGAAGGAAGTGGCTGAGGCTGGGGCTAGGGAGGTTACCAGGCCTCCCTGAAGGATTTTTTTTGTGACAGAGTTTCACTATGTCACCCTCGGTAGAGTGCTATGGCGTCGCAGCTCACAGCAACTTCAAACTCTTGGGCTTAAGCGATTCTCTTGCCTCAGCCTCCCAAGTAGCTGGGACTTCAGGCACCTGCCACAACGCCCGGCTATTTTTTTGTTGCAGTTGTCATTGTTGTTTAGCTGGCCCAGGCTGGTTTCGAACCCACTAGTCTGGGTGTATGTGGCTAGCACCATAACCATTGTGCTGTGGGCGTCGAGCTGCGCTGAAGAATTTTTAACCAACCAGAAAAGGGTGGGCCAGGCCCATGGCAGGGAATCCCCACACGCGAAGCACTGGACAGGTTAGTCCATGACTGGCGCTGGATTTAGGAGGCATGAACTGCAGGAGTTTTTTGGCCCAGAATGGACAAAGGGAAGAGAAGTTAAAACGCACCCAGAGAAGGATTATATATGAATGCTTAAAAGGCCTAGAAATGGAGGAAGAGGGAGAGTGGAGTTGGAGAGGAGTTACAAAGGCTCAGAAAGGTGTTATAGATGACCTTATTAGTGAGCTCACCTCACTAATAAATGGATAAATTCTAGGCAGGGGGTAGGGGGGTCCCCCCATTTCACTTTGTCTCATTAGAACAAGAATCTGTCTAGCTGCGAATGGATTTGATGGGGTGTATCTTGGCACTTCCCCCCGGGGGGGGGTCTTCTGCCCATCCTGGGTTCTCCAGCACCAAAATGAGAGGTTAAGGACCGAAAATGAGAGGTTATTCTAGACATGAATGAAAGGAAGCAGAATCCAAGTTCTGTGTTGGCAACGTGGCCTTTATTCACTTGGGTGTGAGCAGGCTGAGTTTGAAAAAGAAGTCAGCATGTGGGTTAAGGCGGGTGGGAATATAAGAGTTCAGGGTAGGGGAAGTAGGGATTGGCACATTCATTCCTTCCTGGGTGGGACTTTCACGCACTCATACCTTCCTGGGCAGGATATTCTTTCCTGGGCTTGATGGTTCTATTTCGGTGTGTCCGTACATTCAGCCCTCTTAATGGGGTGTCACTCTTGCTCAGGCTGGTCAACTCCTGAGCTCACATAAGCCACCCATCTCAGAATGCTAGGATTACAGGTGTGAGCCACTGCGCCCAGCCTCTTTGAGTGCTCTTGATTAAAAAATGACCAGATACCCCCAAGTAAGGCAAACATGAACAAAGTTTTATCAAGAAAGAGAAAGATAGTTCATAGTAAGAGCAAGATGAACACTTACAGAGCATGGTATGTTCGCCATAGACAGCAAACAGACTTCCACTGTCGTGACAAGGAAAAAAGGCTTTGAATATGGCTGGGGGTTCTCTTTTATATTACCTGGGTTAGCCCCACCTCATGGTTCAGAGGTCACCTTGGAATCAGAGTCTTCCTGCCCACATGGACCTCCCATGAGCCTCTCTGAGAGCCCATGGTGGCATGGATCACAATGCAGATTTAAGCTAATGACATGATAATTAGCCTTAAGCCTGTTCTAGGTCACCTTTAAGACTCTATTGTACATATGAGGTTTGGAGTTTATTTATTTATTTTTAGAGACAGAGTCTCACTTTATCACCCTTGGTAGAGTGCTATGGTGTCACAGCTCACAGTAACCTCCAACTCCTGGACTTAGGCGATTATCTTGCCTCAGCCTTCTGAGTAGCTGGGACTACAGGCGCCCGCCACAATGCTCAGCAATTTTTTTATTGCAGTTTGGCCGGGGCCAGGTTCGAACCCCCGCTATTCTTGGTATATGGAGCTAGCTAGCACCCTACCCACTGAGCCACAGGTGCCACCCTGAGGTTTGGCTCTTGGGCTGAAGCAATTATATTAAACCAGTGTTCTGGGAGATGATCTTAAGTGTGACCTAAAAATTTTTAAAGATCATTAATTAAATAATTTTTTTTTTTTTTTTAGAGACAGAGTCTCACTTTGTCGCCCTGGGTAGAGTGCTGTGGCATCACAGCTCACAGCAACCTCCAACTCCTGAGCTTAGGTGATTCTCTTGCCTCAGCCTCCAGAGCAGCAGGGACTACAGGCGACCACTACAACGCTCGGCTATTTTTTTGTTGCAGTTTGGCCGGTGCCGGGTTTGAACCCGCCACCTTTGGTATATGGGGCCAGTGCCCTACTCAATGAGCCAGAGACGCTGCCCTAATTAAATAATTTTTGAAAAAAGTTGAAAGCACAGTAAGTATATCCTTTTTTTTTTACTTTTTTTTTTTTTGGATCAACATAATTTAAGTGTGCTGGGGAAGTTTAACTATAGGTTCAAATGTGCTGTAAGATTAAAAAAAAACATTAAAAAACACTGGCTTAGAGTCTTCTACATTCCTTTGTAATTGGCATGATAAGTTCTGATTGGCAGATTGGTACAGTGGTCCCTCTTTTCCAGCTGTCAGCAGTCACTTGGGAAAGCATTAGGGTGGGTGGCACTGAGATGGGGGCCTGGTAGCTCCGATCTTCTCCATTCTCCTTCCCCAGATTTCTAACTATCTACCTATGAAACATTCACAGTGTTTCGTCTCTTGGTTTGTTTATTTTTCCATTCAAAAGTATTTCTTGGACAGCTTTCCATTTCAGTACACAGAGAGTTCATCATCCTTACAGATGCATGTTATCTGTTTAGATTACAAGCAACTAGGCAAGGAATAACCTGTTCGGGCATTGATGTATCTATAGGGTAAACTGCTATGTATCTCTGAGATACATTCCAAAGGGGAGAATTTCTGGAACAAAAGATGCATGCATTTGTAATTTTGGTATTGCCACATTAACTTTCATAGAAATGAAATTGTTCCAATGTATATGCCCCCAAGTAATTTATGAGAGAGTCTAAGTCTTATTTTTTTTTTTTAAGACTAAAGTCTTGCAGTGATGTCATCATAGGTCACAGCAACCTCAAACTCATGGACTCAGTGATCCTCTTGCCTCAGCCTCCCAAGTAGCTGGGATTACAGGTTTGTGCCACCACATCTGGCTAATTTTTCTATTCTTTGTATGCAGATGGGATCTCTCTCTTGCTCAGGCTGGTCTTGAACTTCTGGCCTCTAGATATCCTTCTGCCTTGGCCTCCCACAGTGCTAGGATTACAGGCATGAGCCTCTGTCTGTGCCTCGCCAAGATCTTAATTTTTACTGCTTCCAAGATGACTGTACTAGGCTTTCCTGCAAATGACGCCACAGTGCATATCGTGGCTACCCTCCCAGCAGCTAGCCCCTCACCCCCATCATGGACGACCCATTATGGCTTAAATGGGATTGACATGGGGCCAGACATCTTTTGCCCTTCCAGACTTCCTCTTCCATCATTCTTTCCACACTCTGCCTCAGGGAGTCAATCTCCAACTCCAGAGAACTGCTTGCTGTTGCCCAAACATAATCATATTAATTACACCTCTATGCCTTTGCCTATACTGTTACCACTTCCTGCCCTGCATTCTTCCTCAGTCTGGAGCATTGCAACTCATCCTTCAAGACAGCTAAAATGCCTCAGTGGAGGCTTTCCAGACCCTCCAAGGCAAGGCTGGTCCCTTCCTCCCTGTGCTGGGTATTCTCCCACAGGTGTCCATATTCTCCCACAAATACCTAGTGGGGTATTTGTTTACATGGGTCTATCTCTCTCAGCGCCCAGCTCAGGCCAGGTCCCACACCTCGACCTCATCTGTGACTAAAATTAAACTCGCTGGAGGGGCATGTAAAGGCCACAAGTGTGGGAGTCAGACCGAATATGACTCTAACCTCTGTCCTTAGCATGTCCTGCCCCAGTTCTCTGTGCTCTAAGCATACTGCCTGCACGCCCTGTTCTGTTTGGAATGCTCTTCCTCTCCCTCTTCTCCTTTTTCAGTGCCAAGCTTCACTATCACCTCCTGAGAGACCTTCCTGGATACTGAATGTAAAGGCACATCCCTTCCTATTCTATCATTCTGCAGTCCTTCCCTTCATTGATGTTATCAAATCCTAATTGACATGTTTTGTTTTACTTGCTTGCTGCCTGTCTCCCCTGTTAAGACCTTAAAAGTTTTTGTTGGCAGGCACTTCACTGCTACGGGACCAGCGCTAACAGAGGCCTGGCATATGTTAGGTACATGTTATAGAAATTGTCTTTTGTTTCTTCTTATAGCATTAGGTCATTATGTCCAAGAGTATTACAGAAATTTTTTTTTTCAGAAATTTTTATTAACAAAATATGGAATGAACAAATGAACACATCTAACTCCTTGCTCCACCACTTACCAGCTTTGTGTCTTTGGATTAATTAATTACCCTCTCTGAAGGGCTCCTCATTAAGTTTGAGGTCTTTCATTGGTTGTGTATTAGAGACTGTGTAAACATGCCTATGATACATGAAAAATCTCTATAAATGACAGCTGTTATTTTCTTTCCTGCATCTGAAAAATGTGTCCTTTTTGCCAGCCTTAAAGATCTTACTGTCCAACTTTCAAAAGAAATTTCTGTGGAGTATTAACAAATGTATAGAAAACTATACACAACAATTTACATACATAACCTATGTAGCCACCTCTCAAATTAATGTTTCCATGTTATCCTGTCAACCCCCATCCTTTGTCCCACATGTGACTTCTCCCATTCTATCCCTTCTCTGTATGATCTGACATCATCATGTCCATTCTAGTCTTCCTTCAAACCATTTTAGACCATTCTGTTCCCCTATTCCTCTTCTGAAATCTTTACTCATAATTCTAGTTCTCCTCACCTCTCCTACTACCAAACCAGGTCCCCAAAGGGACATGCGACCCACCATGTAAATATGTTCCTAGCACCACTCTTCACAATAGCCTAAGAATAGAAACAGCACAAATACCCATCAACAGATGAATGGATAAACAAAATGTGTAAATTTTTTTTTTCAGAAACTATGTCACTCAGGCTAGAGTGCAGTGGTGTGATCATAGCTCACTGTAGCTCCTGGGCTTGAGTGGCACACGCCTGTCATCCCAGTTACTCTGGAGGCTGAGACAGGAGGATCCCTTGAGCCTAGAAGTTTGGATTCAGTAAGCTATGATGATGCCACTGCACTCTAGCTGCCTTAAGCTTCCAAGCTGCTGGTACCACCATGCCCAGCAGTAAAGGTCATTCTAATCTTTCAGCTGACCTGTAAGGATGGCTACTTCACTTAAAAAAAAAAAATTGAGGTGAAATTCACATACTTGAAATTAACTATTTACTTACATTTATTTATTTATTCATTCACTTATTTAGACAGTCTCACTCATTCATTCGTTCATTTAGACAGAGTCTCACTGTTGCCCAGGCTATAGTGCCATGGCATCCGCCTAGCTCACAGCAACCCCAAATGCCTGGGCTCAAGGAATCTTTCTGCCTCAGTCTCCCCAGTAGCTGGAACTACAGGTGCACACTACCACACCCAGCTAACTTGTCTATTTTTAGTAGAGAGGGAGTCTAGCTCTTGCTCAGGCCAGTCTCCCAACTCCTGAGCTCAAGGGATCCTCCTGCCTCAGCCATGTACTGCACTAGGACTGTAGGCATGAGCCATCACATCCAGTGAATTAATCATTATAAAATGATTATTTAGTCCAATTTAATATACTCACAGTCTTGTGCAACCACTACCCTTAGTTCTAAAATATTTCTTTTACTCTAAAGTCAAACCCTTTACCCATTAAGCAGTTTCTCCCCATCCCCTAAACCTCTGGGGTTTACTAAACTGAAAAGTGCTTGGCAAATCTAGCTGGAGGTGCCTGAAAAGGAAAGTAGCAAAGTAGGAAAGGTTGGAGGGTCAGCAGGTGTGGCTTCATTGTTCTCCTTCAAGTAGTAATGATGATGATAATAGGAGATAGCTAACATAATAACATCTAACACTTACGAGGCATGCACTGTTCCAAGTACTTTACATCTGAAACTTACTAAATCCTTACAGCTCTCAGGTGGTTATCATCATGTTTTCATTATAGATGAGGAAACTGAGGAACTAAGGTTGAAATGGCTTGTCCAAGTCACAGATAAGGAAGTGGAGGAGTCCAAATTTGAACATAAGCAATCGGGCTCCGGATAATGGAGTCTCAACCCTGAGATCCCCAGGTTTTATCTCATTTAACCCTACAAGGTAGGTGTTATTATTATTCCCATTATAAAAGTTCCCCTCATAATCCCACCACATTCTACATCTTCTAGTCTTTCTCCTATATTTATTTTCATGTTGGTCCACATACTCCTATTGTTATCTTTTTTTTTTTTTTTAAGACAGGGTCTTGCTCTGTCACTAAGCTAGGGTGCAGTGGCATCATCATAGCTCACTGCAACCCAAACTCATAGGCTCAAGTGATCTTGCCTCAGCCTCCAGAGTAGCTGGGACAACAGGTGTGTGCCACCATGCCTGGCCAATCTATTTTTTGCAGGGACAGCAGGATCTTGCTTTTGCTTAGGATGGTCTCAGACTTCTGACCTCAAGGGATGCTCCTGCCTCAGCCTTCCAGAGGGTTACAGGCATGAACCACCTTGCCCAGCCTTTGCTTCATTTTTCTTTACACTATGCCTATTACAACCTGAATATATTTATACTTTATTTTGGTCTCTCATTACTAGAAGACAGGGATTTTGATTACTGTTGACTTTCCAAAATCCTGAACGATGCGTGTGGTATATAATAGGTTCTCAACAAGTATTTAAAAGGAATGGTGCAGTGTTAGGCAGTACTACGTATTCTGCTTGACTGTTTGAGTCAATAGGGTATCATTCATATGCAATGTTCTTTTTGAGACAAGAGCCTCAAGCTGTCACCCTGGATAGAGTGCTATGGCATCACAGCTCACAGCAACCTCCAATTCCTGGGCTCAAGCGAGTCTCTTGCCTTCGCCTCCCAAGTCTCTGGGACTACAGGCGCCTGCCACAATGCCCGGCCATTTTTTGGTTGCAGCTATCATTGTTGTTTGGCGGCCCGGGCTGGATTCGAACCGCCAGCTCAGGTGTACGTGGCTGGCGCCTTAGCCCCGTTGATCCACAGGCGCCGAGCCGCAATGTTCTTTTTAAAGTTAAGATTTTGGATAAAAAAAGTCATTACATACATCTAGCTCATTCTTTGATGGGTGATATCCCACAGTGTGGATGAGACACCATTCATTTAACCAGTTTCTTACTAATCCACCTTTTTCCCCCAGTGTGGTAAAAGACATCTTCACACAAATCTTTTGTGCATGTACTTATTCCTCTAATTGCTGGGAGGTACGGTATATACATTAAAATGTTAGTAGATAATGTCAAATTGCCCTCTGATATCCAGTCCTGTCAGTGCTGCGTGAAGACACGACGGGTTTCAACGTATCTTGTACCAAAGTGTATATCATTGGTCTCTTTAATTAACAGTTTACCAATCTGATGGGGGGAGGGGAAAAACGAACCCCCAATTTACAAATAAGGAAAGGAAAGCTTAGAAAGGCTTAGGAAGGCCGCAGCCCCACCTAAGCGGGATGCCAGGAGGCCAGGAGTTCGAGGCTGCAGTGAGCTAGTATCACGCCACGGCACTACAAGATGGGAAACAGGGCCAAACCCTGCGTCAAAAAAAAAAAAAGCTTCAGGAACTTTCCCAAATAACCAGCGACGGGCTGAGCCATGATTCGGCATCTGATTCGTCCGATGTAGAAAGGAGAACTGGACACGGCTCCGTGTTGCGCGTCTGATGATCTCTGGGCCTTGCAATACTGTCAGTCCCACCTCGCGACTCTGGCCTCAGGCCCCTCAGGAGCGGCCGAACTGAGGGTCTTCCCAGTTACCGACCGCACCTTCCGAGAGCCCGCAGGCTCGCCTTCACAGCCTCCTCAGCCCCGAAATGGCGGCCGCCAGGGTCTCCCGGCCACGCCCCCGGAGGCGGGGCCTGGGGTCAGGCCAGAGCGATGGATGCCCGAGCCGAGTCTGAAGTCGACAGAGAGCTCGCCCTGAAGGGGAGAGCCGGTGGCGCCGCAGGTCGGGAGGAGGAGCACCGAGTGGAGGGCTCGCTCGCCGGGGCTGCCCGAGAGTATCTCCATCGCGGGCGTTGGGGCCGCCATCTTAGATGGCGAGAGTGAGGAGAGGACGAGCGTGAGGCGGGAAGGCTTCTCCGTCTCTCTCGTAGGGCCCCGAAAAGGGTCAGTTGGCCGGGCTTTGGGGCGCGTGCCCTGAGGCGCGGAGCGCAGGTGCTACGATGCGGGGGCTGCCCGGGGCCCCGTCCCCTGGGCTGGGGACGCGCCGAATGTGACCGCCTCCCGCTCCCTCACCCGCCGCGGGGAGGAGGAGCGGACGGGACGCCGCCGGACGACGGGACAGTGGGGCGGCCCGGCTCCCTCAGGTAGGCGGGAGGGCCCGGGGAGCGGGGCGCCGCGGCGGGGGGCCCGGGCGCGGGGCTCGGGCCAGGCCGCTGTCACCCCGAGTGGCGCTGGGCGGGGACCCCGGTGCCCGGCGTCATGGCTGGCGAGCCTCCTTTCCACGTCCACACTCGGATTTCCCTGTGCTGCCACCCCGTGCCCGGCGCGCGGTGGGGAATCGCCGCGACCGGCCGAGTCCCGGTCTGTCCAGCCCGCGCGGGGACCCGGGCTCGCACCCGCTCCGGGCCCTTCACGAGACGGGCTTGGGGGAGAGGAGGAAGTGGACCAGCGCCCCGGCACGGAGGCGGCGGGGCCTCGTCGCGGGGTACTCGGAGAGGTTTGGGACGCTCTGCAGCCGAGAGCCGGCGCTGTCTTTTGTGTGGAGCGAGAGCCGCGGGACGCTTGGGCTCCGGCTGCCCGGGCTTCTCTGCAGAAGACTGGGGTGCGGGCGTCACGGGAGCCCGGCGGCTGCGTTCATTGATTGTTCTCTTTCCGGGGCTCTGGGTGTGCCCCTGGTGGGAATAAGGATGGGTCTGCCGTGTCTCCTCGAGAGGGGACCGGGTTGGGGGGTCCCCTAACCTAAGTGCGGAGTGCATGCAGCGCACGTTCGTGGAGCGCCCTGCCCGCCTGGCTCCCCGGGCTGGGTGGAGAGAGGGGCTGCTCCCTTTGCGCTCCCAAGGCCTGAAAACAATGCGGCGTGATAAGGATTGGTTCACCAAGTGTGGGAATTTAGCTTCGCTTGGGAATGAGGGCGCTGGCACACCGGAGGAGGCTTTCGCAGCGGGTTTTGAAGGACTGATAAGTGCTTGCTCACCGGGTGAGGAGGAGCCTAGGAACAGCTGATACAAAGGCGGAAAGGCAGGCCGAAGTTTCAGTGAGTTTGGGGAGCAGCAAATCGCCCGTGGTGCGGGGCAGAAACGGTGAGAGATGAAGGGTCTGAAAGGTTGCTGCCTTGTGAAGGGTCTGCCTTTGTTGTATGTAGTGGTGAATTAGCTGATTAAATTCGGATGATTTTTTAATGAAGTGTTGTGCATCAAGTGTTTTGCACTTGAATGAACTGAACTTAAATTCCAAAAGATTCTTGCATAAGATTCTTCTGGAGTTCTGTATGGTCACAAAAATGTTAGCTTTAGAAATGTAATGCACTCTACTAATTCTGAATTTTAAATGGCTGTTGACAATATTAAACCATGTTCCCCAATCTTGTAGAAATTGGCAGATTATATAAAACAAACATCTGAAAAAGGGTAGAATGAACGTGAGTATGTTTAGTTTAATAAATACATTTTATAGGGTAAACTTTTTCTTTGCATTGATTCCCTGCATTCCAATTCTGTTACAAATTTTTTTTTTTTGAGACAGAGTGTCACTATGTTACCCTTGGTAGAGTGCTGTGAAGGCACAGCTCACAGCAACCTCAAACTCTTGGGCTTTAGCGATTCTCTTGTCTCAGCCTCCTGACTAGCTGGGACTACAGGCACCTGCCACAATGCCCAGCTATTTTTTGGTTGCAGTTGTCATTGTTGTTTAGCAGACCCAGGCCGGGCGGGAACTCACCACCTTCGGTGTATGTGGCCGGCACACTACTCACTGAGCAACGGGCGCCAAGCCCTGTTACAAATTCTTTAGCTCTGTGAACATAATTTTCCTAAAATAGCTGTTATTGTGATTAATGCTTATGCTAACGTGATTATTATATTAACAGACTTCACCTAGCAGTTTCTAAATCTTTCTTGGGTTGTGATAATTATGTACCACTGAAAAACATTCATATTCTTTTGGCTTGTTTTTAACCTTTATCACTCAAGGGCTAAACTGCTTAAAATGCAACAGAAACATTACATCCAGTTGAACATTGGATGCTTGGAAAATAAACCTGTTACTGTTTTTGTTCTAAAAGCTTATGTTTTAGGTGTGTGGTGTTTGTGATTATAAATTGTAGTGGAATAGCTTAGTTTTGTTCAAATCTTGTCAGAAGTTCACAAAAATGTGTCTTCAAATTAGAAGATTTGAACACATCTTATGGGATTTGGTTTTAGCAGAAGAAAAGTGAGAAGCAGATGAAGCTGGTCATTTATAATAAAAAATAAAAGATAAAGTGAAGAATGGTTTAACATCAAGTATTATAGTTGCTCTGAGGCTACTTGCTTTTAGTTTAAAACATGCCATTTATTGGCTCTGAAGATTTAACACACTTCATACTTCTTGTAAGTAAAATTTGACTTTTCCAGATGTACTAGATTATTTATAAAATGGAAAATGTAATAACTAAACTATGTCAAGTAGTCTATTAGTAGTAAATGTGATTCTACTACATTTAAATTTTAGATGAAAACTTTATTGATAACCTACTGGCTAAAAATAGAAAAGTTATATGAAGGAGTACTTTTGTTTGTATACTAGGAACGTAATAGGCCAAACATGATAATCATCATCATGGGAGGAGCTTGTTAGGGAAACAACATGCCTTAAAGTTGGCTTGCAGAAGAGAATTTTAAGTATTGACTTTGAAAAGGCAGAGAACTGATGTGATAGTGAGGGAGTTTAGAAAACCACAAAATTGAACTTTGGCTTGAAAAGTGTTTTTTTGTTTGTTTTTTTAAAGTTGTGCAGAGCATGGAAGTCCTTTCATCAAAGCAAATGACTATTGTGTAGAAAATTGCTCACTTTGACTAAATTATTCAGAGAATCAAAGAACACTGGCTTAATTTAGGAAGGGGTTGTTTACCCTTAATTTTTGGAGGGTATTTTATGTATGTGTATGTATGAATGGGTAGAATTCCTAATTGCTCATCTGTCTGGATTCAAAATATAGTACTAGATACTTGTGTCATAGTTCAGTTGGTATATCTAATATAGGGCTGAGTACTATTGTGACCTGTAATCCTCATGATAGTAATGGCTGGGTATTTTATTCTTGCCTTAAAGTTGTGAATAAAAGTTCCTTAATTACATATGAAAGTTGTCATCTTTAATTTTACAGTGTTTGAGTCATTCTATTACTTTATTTCTCCCAGAATTGTTAGCATAAATGCTCAATGACTTTTATAGTTAACTTCAGAGCTGTTTGCCTTTCTTCTAAAAATTACTCCTAGAATCTCAATTTAACCCACGAAAATGTCAAGTGGGTGTTGTTTCTTTGTTATTGGTTTTGGCCCAGGCTATCTGAGGTTGCTTTGGCAAAGTGCTTCCAAAGTGTGTTAATTGTGTTAATTGGCATCCATTCCAATCAGTATACATAGTATTTTTTTGAGTAACACTTGACACATCGTTTTATTTTTAGACCATATTCTAATGGATTTTACTGGGTGGGGATTAGCAGTCCTCAAACTCTAGTTTACAGTTTAAAAGTCTTGTTGCCTCTGGCTCAAAGGAGTAGGGCGCTGGCCCCATATACCGGAAGTGGTGGGTTCAAACTCAGCCCCAGCCAAAAAGTGCAAAAAAAAAACAAAAAAACTTTGTGATTTAAAGGTTGTTTACGGTTTTAGGTAATGAATGGGAAGCAGCAGATAATAGCAATCAATGTTTTAAGGGAACCCAACATATCTAATTGCTTCTGAAGACCCTTGTAAATTGTACAGTGTCATCTTCTTTTTTCATTTGTTGGATTTAATTTATCGTCATTTAGTAATTAGAGTAAGGACGTCTTTATGGTTTTAGTCCTTTTTTTCTTTCTTTGTGTGTCTCAGAGTCTTGCTCTCTTGTCCAGGGTAGAGTGCTGTGGCCTCAGCCTAGCTCACTGCAACCTCAAACTCCTAGGATCAAGCAATCCTTAGCTTCTTGAGTAGCTGGTAGTACTGGTGTATTTGACTACACCTGGCTAATTTTTCTATTTTTAGTAGAGACAAGGTTTTTGTTTGGTCAGGCTAGTCTTAAACTCCTGACCTCAAGTGATCCTCTTGCCTCAGGCTCCCAAAGTGGAGGATTACAGGTGTGAGCCACCATGCCTGTACAGTTTTAGTCTTTTTAAAATTTTTTTTCAACCTGCTGTGGAATGTAAGTGGTCTGATTTCTTTGAGACTGCGTAATACTAGGCATCACATTTGGACAAAGAATTTCCATTCATCCTCAAAGATAGCTAGTGAAAGAGCTGGGCTAGTTAGTGATTTAATACGTCTTTATAATTATGGGTTTTCATTTTTAATCTATGTACTTGGAAAGTATCCTTTTTAATTTTAGGTATCTTTTAACATTTATTCTTTACCTAGGTTTGGGATAGATGAAATCCCAGTTTTTCCCCAGAAGAACACAACTCTTGGTGTCTGTGGCAAATCTAATTAAAAACCTCAGAGTTTCTGGGAGAAGCATTTCCTTGACTCCAAGTGATTATTTAGAAAGGAGCTCCTTCAAACCAATCGTGTGTTGAAAAATCATAGTAAAGATAAAAAAAAGAAAGCAGTTCCTATTTGCATTTAAGAAAATTATTTACAGTACAAGAAACTAACACAGTTTATATGTCCAGCAATAAATAGTAAAGTGATTAAGTAAACTGTAGTATAGCCATTTGCTGGGACAATGTGCTTTTCATTTAATATGGCATATATGAAACATTTATGACATGGAAAATGATGAACACAAAATTATGAGTATGGAATTATTAAACTTGCATTAAAAAACACCCCAAACCCAGTATGGTTGTCCACCCTTTCCATAGTTTCTGTTATCTGTGGTCAACCATGGTGATACAGTACAATAAGAGAGAAGTAGAGAGAACATATTTACATAACTTTTTTTTTCCCAAAGCACCATTTTTTGTGTGTTTTTTGTATTTTTTTAACAGTTTCCAAATGTACCATTGCATCAGGCACATTAGGTGAGGTCCCCCCAAATACCCTCCCTCCTCACATATGCCCCCTACCCTTCATCTCTCCGCCTCTTCCCTTCTACTTTCTGGACTATATAGTTAATGTTTTGCCATTCATATGAGTGTGTAGGTGGTTATATATTGATTTCTTAGTAGTATTTGAGTACACTGGATACTTTTTTCTTTTCCATTCTTGAGATACTTTACTAAGAAGAATATGTTCCAGATCCATCCAGGTAAACATAAAAGATGTGAAGTCTCCATTTTTTTTATGGCTGCATAGTATTCCATGGTGTACGTAGACCACAATTTGTTAATCCATTCATGGGTTGATAGGCACTTGAGCTATTTCCATGTCTTGGCTGTTATGAATTGGGCTGCCATAAACATTCTGGTACAGGGCAGCACCTGTGGCTCAACAGAGTAGGGCAACGGCCCCATATGCTGGAGGTGGTGAGTTCAAACCCAGCCCCGGCCAAAAACAAACAAAAAAACAGAAAAACAAACAAACAAACAAACATTCTGGTGCAAATGTCTTTGTTGTAAAATAGTTTTTGATCATCTGGGTATATACCTAGTAGAGGATTTGCAGGATTGAACGGTAGGTCTACTTTTAGTTCCTTGAGTGTTCTCCAAACTTCCTTCCAAAAAGGTCATATTAGCTTGCATTCCCACCAGCAGTGTAGAAGCGTTCCCTTCTCTCCGCATCCATGCCAACATCTGTAGTCTTGGGATTTTGTGATATGGGCTAATCTTACTGAAGTTAGATGATATCTCAAAGTGGTTTTGATTTGCATTTTTCTGATGATTAAGGATGATGAACATTTTTTCATATGTTTGTAGGCCATGTGCCTGTCTTCCTCAGAGAAGTTTCTGTTCAAGTCTCTTGCCCATATAGAAATAGGGTTATTTATTCTTTTCATATTGATTAGTTTGAGTTCTCTATAGATTCTAGTTATCAGACCTTTGTCGGAAGCCTAACCTGCAAAAATCTTCTCCCATTCTGAAGGTTGTCTGTTTGCTTTTCTTACTGTGCTCTTGGCTGTGCAAAAGCTTTTTAGTTTGATCACATCCTAGTAATGTATTTTTGGTGTTGCTTCAATTGCCCGGAGTGGAGGGATCTTCCTCATAAAATACTCTCCCAGGCCAATTTCTTCAAGTGTTTTCTCTGCACTTTCTTCTAGTATTTTTATAGTTTCATGTCTTAAGTTTAAGTCTTTTATCCAGTGAGAATCAATTTTTGTTAATGGTGAAGGGTGCGGGTCCAGTTTTAGTCTTCTACAGGTCGCCAGCTTAGTTCACCTAGCACCATTTCTTAAATAGGGAGTTTTTCCTCCACTGAATATTTTTGATAGGCTTGTTGAAGATCAAATGGCAATAAGTAGCTGGGTTCATCTCTTGGTTCTCTATTTACATAATTTTTATTACACTGTAGCAGCAGTTCTCAACCTGTGGGTCATGATCCCTTTGTAACAATGAAAATACATCCTGCATATCAGATATTTACATTATGGTTCATAACAGTAGCAAAATTACAGTTATAAAGTAGCAACAACAATAATTTTGTGGTTGAGGATCACCACAACATGAGGAACTGTATTAAAGGGTCGCGGCATTAGAAGGCATTAGGAAGATTGAGAACCACTGCACTATAGTTATATTTTATTGTTAGTTTTTGTTAAACTCTTACTGTGCCTAATTTATAAATTAAACTTTATCTTAGGTATGTATGTATAGGAAAAAACATAGTATATACAGTCTTAAATTTCAGTATTATCCTCAATTTCAGGTCTACTGAGGATCTTGGAATATATGTGGTATGAATAAAAGGAGACTGCTGTATGATGGAATATCATTTAGTTATAAAAAGAAATGTACAAATATATACTACAACATGGATGGATCTTGTAAACATTATTCTAAATAAGAGAAGCCATCTAGTATTATTCCATTTATTCTGAAATGTCCAGAATTGGCAAATCCATAGAGACAGAAAATATTATAGATAGGGGCTGAGGGAAGTGAAGAATAGGCAGTTATGGTGATAGGGGTTTGTTTTGTGGGCAGTGAAAATGTTCTAAACTTGATTGTGGAGGTGGATGTGCAACGCTGAATATAATAAAAGCCATTGAATTGTACACTGTAAATGGGTGAATTGTATGTCAAAGTTGTTTAAAAAGAAAACCTCTGGGCGGTGCCTGTGGCTCAGTCAGTAAGACCCCGGCCCCATATACCGAGGGTGGCAGGTTCAAACCCAGCCCTGGCTGAAATGCAACAAAAAAATAGCTAGGCATTGTGGCGGGCACCTGTGGTCCCAGCTACTCGGGAGGCTGAGGCAAGAGAATCTCCTAAGCCCAGGAGTTGGAGGTTTCTGTGAGCTGTGATGCCACGGCACTCTACCGAGGGCGATAAAGTGAGACTCTGTCTCTATAAAAAAAAAAAAAAAAAAAGAAAGAAACTCCCCAAAACTTACACATAGGAAGAAAATACATGCAGATATTAGCAGTGGTTGCTAAACAGTAGAAAAACGATAATTTTCCTTTTTATATTCTTCTATACTTTCCAGATACAATTTAATAAAGTCGAATGAATTTTGTTTATGGTATGGGCCCTTATGTTATTACATACCTTCAGTTACTTGTCAGTTATATTTTTGAGCTTCTTTCGGCTGCTTTTTACTATCTCCAGATTAGTTCAGGTCTTTATTACTATTTGTTTAGGCTGTTGCGAACTTCTGAACTGACCTCCTTTTTCTTACTTATATCCATGCCAGTGCATTCTCCACATTACTGCCAGATTGACTTTCTTAATATACAGATTCTTAAAAATTAAATTTTATTTATACATTTTTGAATGAGTTATATGGTCACATGCCCCTTACCCCCCACCCCAAAAAAAAGGGCAGAGTCTTGCTTTGTTACCCATGCTGGAGCACAATAGTGTGATCATAGCTCACTGTAGCCTCAACTCTTGGGCTTGAGGGATCCTCCCTCCTCAGCCTCTTAAATAGCTGTGATTATAGGCACATGACACTATCCTCAGATAATTTTTTTTTTTTTTTTTTCGAGACAGAGTCTCACTTTGTTGCCCTTGGTAGAGTGCCATGGCTTCACAGCTCACAGCAACCTCCAGCTCCTGGGCTTAGGCCATTCTTTTGCCTCAGCCTCCCGAGTAACTGGGACTACAGGTGCCCGCCATAACACCTGGCTATTTTTTTGGTGCAGTTTGGCCAGGGCTGGGTTTGAACCCACCACCCTTGGTATAGCGGGCCGGTGCCCTACTCACTGAGCCACAGGCACTGCCCCCTAGATAATTTTTTTAAATTATATTTTGTAGAGACAGGGTTTCACTGTGTTGCCCAAACTGGTCTTTGAACTCCTGGCCTCAAGCCTGCCTTGGCCTCCCATTGTGATATGTTCACTAAATTTAGATGATAGATACAGTAATTTATGCTATGCAGAGTGATCCTACCTTTCCCTTTGTTGCCTAGTTTCCCAGCTTTCTTTTGTGGAGGGAAATATGTATGTTATTGGTTTCCTTTTTTTTAATTCCTTTTTCTTCTTTTCTTTTCCTACCCCTTGCATCTCAGGTTGATGTCATGGGTTCTTCTGTATCCTACTTTGCAATGAAACAATAATAATTTAAGGATAGATATGCTGGCCATACTTTCTTACTCACATATTCCAAGGGTCTCCATTGCCTACCAGACTAAGTATATACAGGACTTGCCTTTGTGTCTTGCTCCTATGGCCTCCTGCTATATTAGTGGGGTTCCAAAGCCATTTTTTATTTTTTTATTTTTGTGGTTTTTGGCCGGGGCTGAGTTTGAACTCGCCACCTCCAGCATATGGGGCCAGCGCCCTACTCCTTTGAGCCACAGGTGCTGCCCCTAAAGCCATTTTGTAAAAGTACATAGTAGGTGTAGGCTACTGTACTTGGTGCAGAGAGAGTAAGGCAACTTCCTGCCTTCAAGAACCTTATCTAATAGGGAGAGGCAGACATGATTTCCTCACTTTCATCTGTTCCTCTTTCAAGAGCCATTTTGGACACTATCTTCTAACAATCATTTCCTGATCTTTTGCTCTCCTTCCCACTCACTACTGTTATTTTCCTTCTTTAGCCCCTCCTTTAAAGCCTTCTCATTTGTTTTTCTTTTTTTTTCTTCAGCATCTGTTGGTATGAAAAATACCTTTGTTTTTCTTTTTTCTTTTCTTTTTTTTTTTTTTTTTGAGACAGAGCCTCAAGCTGTCACCCTGGATAGAGTGCTGTGGCATCACAGCTCACAGCAAACTCCAATTCCTGGGCTCAAGCGAGGCTCTTGCCTCCACCTCCCAAGTAGCTGGGACCGCAGGCGCCCGCCACAATACCCGGCCATATTTTGGTTGCAGCCGTCATTGTTGTTTGGCGGGTCCGGACTGGATTCGAACCCGCCAGCTCAGGTGTACGTGGCTGGCGCCTTAGCCCGCTGAGCCACAGGTGCCGAGCCAACTCAAGTAGTTCTTGACATGCTGGTTTCTGCATTTACAGGTTTTAGACATGGAAGAAAGTTAACCAGAGAGAATAAGAGGAAAATATTATTCTTCTATCTTCCTAGGATTAGTGTGTGATTGTGAGAGTGAAGATCATGATTTTACTGATTAATATTATCTAGCTGTCTGACATTGCAAAATGGGCCCCTAGGCTGTGTGTATGTGTGCCCACCTGTGCATGTGTTAAAATGTAACAGAACATAACATTTACCTTTTTTTTGTTTTGGAGACAGAGTCTCACTTTGTCACCTGTAGTAAGGTGCTGTAGCATCACAGCTCATAGCAGCCTCAAAGTCTTGGGCTTAAGCGATTCTTTTGCCTCAGCCTCCTGAGTAGCTGGGACTACAAGTGCCCACCATAATGCCCAGCTATTTTTAGAGATGAGGTCTCGCTCTTGACTCAGGCTAGTCTCGAATTGGTAAACTCAGATAATTCACTTGCTTCAGCCTCCCAGAGTGCTAGGATTATAGATGTGAGCCGTGCCCAGTGAACATTTACTATTTTTAACCATTAAAATTTCTTATTGTAGGCTCAGCACCTGAGGCTCAATGGGCTAAGGTGCCAGCCACGTACATCTGAGCTGACGGGTTCGAATCCAGCCCGGGCCGCCAAACAACAATGACGGCTGCAACCCAAAAATGGCCAGGCATTGTGGCAGGCGCCTGTAGTTCCAGCTACTTGGGAGGCGGAGGCAGGAGAATCGCTTGAGCCCAGGAATTGGAGGTTGCTGTGAGCTGTGATGCCATAACACTCTATCTAGGGCGACAGCTTGAGGCTCTGTCTCAAAAAAAAAAAAAAAAAAATCTCTTTTTGTAAAATATACATAACATTTGCCGTTTTAGTCACTTTAAGTGTACAATTCGTTAACATTATGTACATCACAGTGTCTTGTAACCATCACCACTGCTCATTTCCAGAACTTTTCCATTACCTCAAACAGAAATTCTGTCCTCATTAACCTATACCCCCCATATTCCCCAAACCGTGGGTCAGGACTGGTACTGGTCATTGTCAGTCTGTTAGGAACCAGGCCTCACAGCAAGAGGTAAGCCATAGGCAGGCAAGCAAAGTGTCATCTGGATTTACAGCTACTCCTCCTCATGCTCCTTTTGCTCCTTTGCTCACTTCACCACCTAAGCTCCACCTCCTGTCAGAGCAGCAGCAGCATTAGATTCTCATGGGAACCCGAACCCTGCATAAATTGCTTTCGTGAGTGATGTAGGTTGAATGCCTCTTAGGATAATCTAATGCTTGGTAATCTAAGGTGGAGCTGAGGGCTGTAATAGAGAACAGCTGCAAATAACCCCTTGGTTTGTGGAAAAATGGTTGTTTTCCCTAAAACCCATCCCTGGTGCCAAAAAGGTTGGGGACCACTGCATTAAGCAATAACTACTCATTCCTTCCTGTCCTCAGCCTCTGGTGACCTTTGTTCTACTTTCTGTATGAATTTGCCTATTCCAGGTACCTGATTGATACAAGGGGAGTCATACAGTATTTGTCCTTTTTTGTCTGACTTATTTCATGTAGCTTGTTTTCAAGGTACATGTATGTGGTAGCATGTATTAGTACTTTACTCCATTTTATGGCTGAATAATACTGCATTGTGTATATGGATACATGGATATATCATGTTTTGTATATATATTCATCTGTTGAACACTTAGGTTATTTCCACCATTAGGCTGTTGTGAATAACGTTTCTATGAACATTGGTATACAAATACCTGTTTTGAGTTTCTGCTTTCAGTACTTTTAGGTGTATATGTAGGAGTGGAATTGTTGGATCATATGGTAACCCCGTTTAACTTTGTGAGAACCTGCCAGACTGTTTACACAGTGGCTATCCCATTTTACATTCCTCCCAGGAAAGTACAAGGGTTTCATTTTCTTCACATCTTTTCCAACATTTGTTATTTTCCTTTTTTTTTTTGTAGATTATAGCCATCCCTTTGACTGTGGGAAGCCCATAGGCTTTTTTAAAATTAATAATTAGATCTAATGGGCAAGCTGGAACCTTATAAGTTGTCTATATTTAGATCTGATGCATTATTTTCTCCCTCTTAAGTATATTTAGATCTGATGCATTATTTTCTCCCTTTTAAGTATATTTGTATATAATGTTATTCAGAGAGAGAGAAATTTGTTATAAAATTAATGACTCATCTTTTATAAAGAATAAAGGTTTTTTTTGTTTGTTTGTTTTTGAGACAGAGAGAGCCTCAAGCTGTTACCCTGGATAGAGTGCTGTGGCATCACATCTCACAGCAACCTCCAATTCCTGAGCTCAAATGAGTCTCCTGTCTCCACCTCCCAAGTAGCTGAGACTACAGGCACCTGCCACAACGCCTGACCATTTTTTGGTTGCAGCCGTCATTGTTGTTTGGTGGGCTGGGCTGGATTCGAACCCACCAACTCAGGTGTACGTGGCTGGCGCCTTAGCTGCTTGAGCCACGGGAGCCAAGCCAGAATAAAGGTTTTTCTATAAGGTGGTACATGTAGTTGTAGTTACCTTCCTTATATCCTCATACTTCTTTAATCTAAAATGTATTTAGCTAACCAGTGATAGATGATTTCATTTATACTGGGTGATAGATGCAGTTAACTCTTGAACAACATGGGAGTTAGGGGTACCAGCCCCTCCCCACAGTCAAAAATGCAAATATAACTTTTTGACTTCCCCCACAACATAACTATTAATACTAATAATTATTGACCAGGAAGCCTTACCAATAACATAAACAGTTGATGAGCGCACATTTTGTATGTTACATGTATATTCTTACAATAAAGTAACCTTGGGAAAATAAAATATTATTTAAAAAATCATAAGAAAGAAAATACATTTACAGTACTGTGTTCTCTTTATTGACTCTGTTAAGTTTATGAATCATTTGTCTGAAGTGGCAGGCATCCACAGCTGTAGACTCAATCTGTAGTACATATAAAGCAATTCAGCTTTTTTGTGTAATGTCATGGCTTTTCTCTGCTTCTTGGGATCACCTCCAGCATCCCTAGTGTTCCTTCATAAGGATCCCATGGTGTTATTTAAGGTTTATGGTATTGCACTAAAAAGGTTTAAAACTAGTTGAGACCCTATGAGAGATCACTTTTTACTGCAGTGTGCAATTTCACAGGGACATATATGTGGATACTTGCAACATACGAATTCACTACAATAGCAGTAGGAGGGGCTGGTGCCTGTGGCTCAGTGAGTAGGGTGCCGGCCCTGTATACCGAGGGTAGCGGGTTCAGACATGGCCCTGGCCAAACTGCAATAAAAAATAGCCGGGTGTTGTGGTGGGCACCTGTAGTTCCAGGTACTCAGGAGGCTGAGGTAAGAGAATCACCTAAGTCTAAGAGCTAGAGGTTACTGTGAACTATGATGCCACAGTACTCTACCAAGGGTGACAAAGTGAGACTCTGTCTCTAAAAAAAAAAAAAAAAAAAAGCAATAGGAGTTTGCTATGAAATTACAGTAGTATAGCATACCCTATAGCTTTATGCAGTTAGGATTTAATAATGCAAATGGTACCATGTATGGTCTCTAAGCATATATAAGTTTGGATAAATTTTAACTTATAATAAGATTCGTATATATTTTATTATAGTAAATGATAAAATGGACTAATTTCTACATATAACTCATGCATTCATGACACACCTAACCTTTTCTTTCTTTTTTTTGTAGAGACAAGAGTCTCACTTTATCGCCCTCTATAGAATGCTGTGGTGTCACGCAGCTCATAGCAACCTCCAATGCCTGGGCTTAGGCGATTCTCTTGCCTCAGCCACCCGAGTAGCTGGGACTACAGGCGCCCGCCACAATGCCCGGCTACTAACATTTTCTCAAATGTTTTGATGTTTCTAGACTATGAGTTGAGGTTCATCTGTGAATTTTTCAAATTGTTGAAAATCTCCAAAAAAATTTTCCAATATATAATATTTATTATACTCTGGTTTCTCGTCAAATCATTTAAATCTTTTGCCTTTTACCAACATATATTGAAAAAATGTGTAAGTGGATCGGTACAGTTCAAACCTTTTGTTCAAGGGTCAATTGTACGTTAAATGAAAACGAGGTACTAAAATGTATACAGTATGATCCCATTTTTAAAAAAATAATATTTATAAGTGTGTGTACATAGAAAAAGACTGCCTATGTATGTATACAATGCTTACAAGTGCCATTCATAGGTTATTTTTAGAGTTTTTGGGGGGTATTTTTCCATATTTTTATTTTTTTTTGCCCTCTTTGAATATATATATTCTGTAAGTGGTCTGTGTATCTTTCACAAAGTTAGTAGTTTGGGAATTATTGGAAAAAAATTATGTATTTATGTGCCTATGGCATCTGTATGGGATTGTTAACATGGAGGAAAACATTGAAGAATAATGATAGGTTATTTGGGGGAATAAAACAAGAGAATAAAGCAAAGACGGGGCTTTAAAACCCCTCACTGATTTGTGTGTACTTTAAGCGCTATCTTACTTGTAATCCCAACACTTCAGGAGGTGGAGGTGGGAAGATCCCTTGAGGCCAAGAATTCAAGACTAGCCCGGTGGTAGCTAGACCCGTTGCTACAAAAAATACACAATTAGCTAGGTGTGGTGGCATGCTTCTTGGGAAGCTGAGGCGTGAGGATCCCTTGAGCCCAGGGGTTTAAAGCTGCAGTGAGCTATTATTGGGATATTTGCATTCCAGCCTGGGGTGGTAGAGCAAGACTCTGTCTCTGGAGAACAAAAAGAAAATCTGGGTAAGTGTTTTGGAGGGGAAGGGTTTGCTCTTTATAAGTGTATTTGTGATGATATTAAACATAAGGATTTAAAAGGCTGTAACTTCATCATCAGGCTCATTTCTTTCCCTTCTTTTCTGTTCTTATTTCACTTTGGCTGTTGTTTTAATAGCTGTGGTTCAGTCTATTGAAATGCTCTCTTCAAACTTAAGTACTACAACAAAATCATCCTTCCTTGTTCACCTCTTCCTTCAGTCAAGTGACCTTTCCACACTTTCATTTCTTATAGTAGTATAGTTTTCTTAAGAATCCTTCCCCTTTGCTGGGTGTGGTGGATCACACCTGTAATCCTAGCACTCTGTGAGGCTGAGACAGAAGGATTGCTTGAGACCAACCTGAGCGAGAGAGAGACCCTTTCTCTACTGAAAATAGAAAAACTAGCTGGGCGTCCTAGTGGACACCTGTAGTCCCAGCTACTGGGGAGGCTGAGGCAGGTGCATCACCCAAGTCCAAGGAGTTTAAGGTTGCTGTGAACTATGATGCAGAAGCATTCTACACAGGGTGACAGAGTGAGACTCCTCAAAACAAAACAAAACAACCACCAAAAAAGAATACCTCCTCCCAAAGTTACCATTGTTATAGGACTGCTTGTCTTCCTGAAAGTATAATGCCTAGCACCTATTCCATTCTTTGTAAACGGTGGGGATTTTTACTTCATTAAAAGCTCCTGGAAGGCAAGGGTCATGTCTTTCTGAACTTCGTATTCTTCAAAGCAGCTAACAGTTGAAAGTAGATTCTTAGAAATTGTTGAATGAATGGTGTTCCTTACTCTTCTTTTCTTCTTATTCTATGCCAGTTTATAGTCTATAAAGTGGTATTCTAGTTCTTTTTTTTTTTTTTTTGAGGCAGAGCCTCAAGCTGTCACCCTGGAGAGAGTGCTGTGGCATCACAGCTCACAGCAACTTCCAATTCCTGGGCTCAAGCGAGTCTCTTGCCTCCGCCTCCCAAGTAGCTGGGACTATAGGCGCCTGCCACAACACCTGGCCATTTTTTGGTTGCAGCCGTCATTGTTGTTTGGCGGGCCCAGGCTGGATTCGAACCCGCCAGCTCAGGTGTATGTGGCTGGCGCCTTAGCGTGTTGAGCCACAGGCGCCAAGCCAGATGGTTATTTCTTGAAATTGCTTTGGCAATATGTAAATAAGGGGGAGTTCCTTTTATCTTGAAGACACATCCCATTGTCTGCCCCCAAGTGAGTGATGCCAGTGTGCAGAATGGTTGATTCACTTATTTTATATATTGTGTCTTTGTTTTTGATGAGAGTTAATGTTTGTTTTAAAACCCCTTGTTGAATATGCAAGAATTGCTACTACAATTCATGCCTTTTGGAAGAGAAATTTTAGTGATAGGAGTTGTATTTCCAGGTGATTCATTTAGCACAATGAGATAATGAGAGATCTTGGTTTTCTTTCCCACTTGAGTATGTGGCCATTTCTTTTAACCCCACCTGGCCATCAGAATGATTATTTTCTTTGTACATTGTATATTTTGGTACTTGTATTAATGATGTACTTTGTAAATGGGTATATTCTTTTAAAAAAATTCAGTAGTTGCTGCCTAGGCGGTGCCTGTAGCTCAGTGGGTAGGGCACCAGCCACATACACTGAGGCTAGCGGGTTTGAATCGGCCCGGCCAGCTAAAGCAATAATGACAGCTGCAACAGAAAAATAGCTGGATGTTGTGGCAGGCGCCTGTAGTCCCAGCTACTTGGGAGGCTGAAGCAAGAGAATTGCTTAAGCCTAAGAGTTTGAAGTTGGTGTGAGCTTGACGCCAACAGCACTCTATCCGGGGTGACAGCTTGAGACTCTGTCACTTTAAATAATTCAAAAAGAAAATAATGGAAAATTGGTTTCTGGAGTTAAAAATGAAGTTGGCTGTAGATACCTTTCAGTATGGAACTGATGATTTTGGCATAATTATTTTTGAACTAGCTTGTATTAAATCTGTAATTTTAAAATTACCCTTTTAAAACACTAGAATCTGTTTTTAGACTTCTGTGATTCCTCCCCTCCCCCTGCATCTTTTGGAAGGGTAGGGTGGCTCATTTCTTCATGCAGGTTTATGCTGGCTAGTCATCTGATGAAGTTACCAGTTTGTGGTCAGAAATTGAGAAAGAGGAGTGAGGAAATTGAAAATATTGACACATACATACCACCTTGCAGTGCATCAGAGTGCCCTTTTGGACTGGTTGAGAAACTAGCATAAGCCTTTTCCAAACTAGATACTTTGTTGTTTCCTAGCTGGGATGATGTGAGTATTTGAGCATGTTTGTTCAGCAGAAACTTTTTATGTGTAAAGGTGATTTTTTTCCAGTGTTGTGTGACCAGTTGAAATTTTTTTTTAATTTTTTTTTTATTTCTAGTTGAAAAATTTTTTTTTAAAAAAAGAACAAAATACTTATTCCCTAAAGGAAGCTTGAAGAAAAGAATTTTTTAATACCTATTATGTCATGAATTTGTATGGGATAGGTTCCAGCAGCTCAGGCTCCTTTCCATTGCTTCTTTTTTTTTTTTTGCAGTTTTTGGCCAGGGCTGGGTTTGAACCCACCACCTCCAGCATACGGGGCCAGCACACTACTCCTTTGAGCCACAGGCACTGCCTCCATTGCTTCTTAATAAAGTTTGCTTCTCTGGGTGGAGCATGCTGGCCCTTCAATTGAACCCCAGTACCTTTCTCTTTGGCTTCCTCCTTTTTCTGATAATTTTCCTGATAGTGTTTCAGGAAGCTATCTTTGCTCTTAGTGTGCTTATTTAATAAGCCCTTACATTAATTCTACATTAATTCTCTTGGCAAGAAACATGCCCTTGTTGATTTACAAGAATGGCAGCAGCATGCTGGGTAACATTGCGTAGTCTCTTCAGTTTTCCCATGGTAACTTTTGTGGGGCATTCCTTTTTGAATAGTACCCATTCTTTTGATGTATACAGTGTCATCTTTTTTGTAGATTGCATGTTTTCTAAAAGGCCTAAAGGAATTTATATTGGGCACCTCTCCCTTTTTCCCTTTGTGTTCCTCATTTTGATGAATTACTGGAAGATGATTCCACCAAAAGGCCAGGTTGGGGCGATCTTGAAATTGACCACCCAGTCTGTCATAAGGAACAAGGTGAGAAATGAGTTTAGTGATAATCACATTATAAGACATTAATATGGCTAATTATGTTTTTGCCTTGCCAATAATAGTCTTTTTTTTTTGGTGGTTTTTGGCCGGAGCTGGGTTTGAACCTGCCACCTCCGGCATATGGGGCTGGTGCCCTACTCCTTTGAGCCACAGGCACCACCCAGTGTTTTTTAATAGTACAGGCCATTTTATTTATTTATGAATTTATGAGACACAGTCTCACTCTGTCACTCTTGGTAGAGTGCCGGGACGTCATAGCTCACAGCAACCTCAAACTTTTGGGCTTGAGAAATCTTGTTTCAGCCTTCCAGGTAGCTGGGACTACAGGTGCTGGGCGTAATGCCTGGCTAGTTTTTTCTGTTTTTAGGAGAGACAGGGGTCTTGCTTTTGTTTAGGCTAGTGTCCAACTCCTGAGCTCAAATCAATCCATCCGCCTCAGCCTTCCAAAGTGCTGGCTAGGATTACAGGCGTGAGCCAGGACAGGCAATTTTAGCCACCGTTCCTCACAATGAGGTATAAGTTCTCATGACAGGTTTTGGTTGTAGTTAATGAAAGGAATTTATTCCTTTGTCATTTTTAGTTCACATAAGAGTTTGGCCATCTTAACAGTTGAGTTTGATTCTTTTATATAAAGATACACTTTTTTTTTTTCTGAGACAGAGTCTCTCTATGTTGCCCTCAGTAGAGTGTCGTAGCATCACAGCTCACAGCAACCTCAAACTCTAGGGTTTAAGCGAGTCTCTTGTCTAAGTCTCCTGAGTAGCTAGGACTTAAGGCGCCCTCCACAACGCCCAGTTATTTTTTGTTGTTGTTGTAGTTGTCATTGTTGTTCAGCTGGCCTGGGCCTGATTCGAACCCACCAGCCTCAGTGTATGTGGCTGGCGCTGTAACCATTGTGCTATGTGCACCAAGCCTGTGAAGATACACTTTTAATTTTTTTTTTTTTTTTTTGAGACAGAGCCTCAAGCTGTCACCCTGGATAGAGTGCTGTGGCATTACAGCTCACAGCAACCTCCAATTCCTGGGCTCAAGCGAGTCTCCTGCCTCCGCCTCCCAAGTAGCTGGGACTACAGGT
>CAUYRH010173092.1:0-11543 GCA_963574655.1 Perodicticus potto | reverse complement strand
AGAAAAGAAATCACAGAGGTTGTCATGCTCATAGATCAGCAAAATCACCATTGTTAAAATGATGATATTACCCTAAGTGAAGTAAAGTAAAGATTTAATACAATCCCCATAAAATAATAAAATCATTTTCTGCAGATCTAGTAAACATAGTTCTATGCTTTGAATGGAACCAGAGAAGCCCTGAAATAGCCAAAACAACCTTATATATTAAGAACAAATTAGGAGGCATCACTTTACCAGAATTCAAGCTATACTACAAGGCTAAGATAACAAAAACAGCTTGGCACTCGCACAAAAACAGAGACACAGATTCATTATGGATCAGAACAGAGAACCTAGAAATGAAACTATGCTGATATTCCAATCTGATTTTTGACAAAGCATATAAAAATGTATACTGGGAAAAAGAATCTGCATTCAATAAATGGTGCTGGGAGAACTGGATAGCCACATGTAGAAGACTGAAAGAGGATAAATACTGCTCACCACTCAGAAAAATTAACTCACTATGCATAAAAGACTTAAGCCCAAGGCATGAAACTATAATAATTATAAAATAAATTGTTAGAAAATTGTTATAGATATCAGCCTAGGGAATGACTTATGAAGAAAGCCCAAAAAGCAATCACAGCAGTAACAAAAATAAACAAAACGGGACCTGATCAGATTAAAAACTTTCCACATAGCAAAGGACACAATCAGTAAAATAAACAGACAGCCTACAGAAGGATAGAAAATATTTACATGCTATACATCAAATAAAAGACTGATAACCAGAATCTACAAAGAACTCAAGTGAATCAGCCACAATAAAATCAAACAACCTGGCCAGGAGTGGTGGCTCATGCCTGTAATCCTAGCACTTGGGAGGCCGAGGAAGGTGGATTGCTTGAGCTCCTGAGTTTGAGACCAGCCTGAGCAAGAGCAAGATCCTGTCTCTAAAAAAATAGCTAGTCCTTGTGGGAGGCGCCTATAGTCCAGCTACTTGGGAGGCTGAGGCAAGAGAATCGCTTGAGCCCAAGAGTTTGGGATTGCTGTGAGCTAAGAGGCCACAGCACTCTACTGAGAATGACCAAGTGAGACTCTGTCTCAAAAAAAAAAAAAAAAAAATCAAACGACCCCATTAAAAATGGGCAAAGGACATGAATAGAACTTTTTCAAAAGAAGATGGACTAATGGCCAATGAACATATTAAACAATGTTAAACATCTCTAATCATCGCTGAAATACAAATAAAATCACAATAAGTTATCATCTAACTCCAGTGATAATATCTTTTGTCCAAAGACCCAAAACAATCAGTGCCAGAGTAGATGTGGAGAAACAGGAGCACTTACTTGTACACTGTTAGTGGAACTGTAAACTAATACTACCTCAATGGAAAGTCATATGGAGAGTCTTCAAAGAACTAACAGTAGACTTACTATTTGATCCTGCAACCCCACAAGCAGGTATTTTCCCAAAGGGAAAGAAAAATCATTTCATCAAAATGGCACTTGCACTTAAATGTTTATAGGAGCACCATTCACAGTTACAAAGATGTGGAGACAGCCCAGCTGCTCATTAATATATGAGTGGATTAATAAAATGGAATACTGTTCAGCCACACACACACAAAAAGGTATTCTATTATCATTGTGACAACCTGGATGGAACTGGAGATCATTCTTTTAAGTGAAGTATTGCCAGAATGGAAAAACAAACACCACAAGTACTGGATTGGAGCTAGTTGATCAATATTTATGTGCACATATGGAAGTAAGACTCAATAGGAATCAAGTAGGTGGGTGTGGGGAAGAAGAGGTAGGTTAATTCACACCTAACTTGTACAATTCACACATTCTGGGTAAAGGGCACACTTATAACTTTGACTTAAAATGTACGGAAGCAGGTACATTGCAGGGTATATGGCAGACTTCTTGCGTGAAGGACACAACTACTTATGATGCTATGCTAGTGAGTATACAATGTATAAAATAATTTGCATCAAAATATAAATGAGAAGTGTTGGAATTGTATGGAATTAGAGATTTTGTATGTTATTGAAGATAAGCTGGCATTAATTTGACACTAAGGGGTACAGTGCAAAAAAATCAATTAAACAAAAAAAAAGGAACAGTGCAAAAAATCAATTGAACACAAAAGAGGGTAGTAATAGAGGAATTAAGAAACCAAAAAAAAAAAAAAAAAAAGACATATGGAAGTCAAATACATTCATCTTTTTTTATTGGTGGGGGATTGGTTCCAAGACATCCTGTGGATACCAAAATCTGTGAATTGTCAAGTCCTTTGTATAAAATGGTGTAGCATTTGCGTATAGTCTATGCACATCCTCCTATATACTTTAAATCACCTCTAGATTACATATAATACCTAATACAATGCAAATCCTTTTAAAATAGATGTTATTCTGTATTGTTTAGGATATAATAACAAGGAAAAAAGTCTGCAAGTTCAGTATATATGTAATTTTTTAAATATTTCCAATCCTTGGTGAGTTAAATCCATGGATGGAGAACCCATGAAAATGGAGGGCTGATTATGCAAATATGGCAGAAATACTTCTTTCTCATAATTATGTAAATGGATTTAACTTTTAATTAAAAGCCAGAGATGGGAAGAATGAAAAAGTATGATCCATTCAGGCATGGTAGCTCATGCCTGTAGTCCTAGTACTTTGAGAGGCCAAAGAAGGAGGATTTCTTGAGACCAGATTGAGCAAGGACAAGACCCTGTCTCAAAATAAAAAAAACTAAAGAAAAAGTAGTTGGGTGTGTTGGTGGTGGTGGTGGGCACCTGCAGTCCCAGCTACTAAGGAGGCTGAGACAGGAAGAATGCTTGAGCCCAGAAGTTTGAATTTACAGTTAGCAATGCTGGCACCACTGCGCTTTAGCCTGGGTGACAGAGCAAGACTTGTCTGAAAAATAAAATAAAATTTTAAAAAAAGGAAAGGCATCATCCAACTATTTTTTATCTAGGGCCTATCTTGCTATAAGTGCCTATGGCACTATCTTACTGTAAATGCCTCTTTTAATTTTATTTATTTATTTATTTAAGACAGTCTCACTACATTGCCCTCAGTACAGTACTATAGCATCACAGCTCACAGCAATCTCAAATTTTTGGGATTAAGCGATTCTCTTGCTTCAGCCTCACAAGTAGCTGGGACTACAGGCACTCGCCACAACACCCAGCTATTTTTTGCTGCAGTTGTCATTGTTGTTTAGCTAGCCCAGGTCGGGTTCAAACCCACCACCCTCAGTGTATGTGGCTGGCACCATAACCACTATCCTAAGGGCACTGAGCCAAGTGCCTCTTTTTGAATACAAATACATATACATGTTGAAAGTAAAAGATGGAAGAAGATATTTCATGCCAACTGTAACCAAAAAGAGTTGACTGGCTGTATTAATACTAAGGAAAATGGATTTTAAGTCAAAAATTATTGCATGAAACAAAGCATAATATTGTATAATTAAAAAGGATTATTTCACCAGGAAGATACAAAAACTACAAACCTCACAATAGAAGCCCAAAATATATAAAACAAAAGCAGACAGAACTGAACAAACAAATACATTATTGTATAGATTGCAGTACCCATTTTCAATCTAAATAAAGTGGTTAAACAGAAGATTAATAAGGAAACAGAGGACTCAAAAAAACTATAAATAAAGAATATATACACATATATACATAGCATTTCACCCCACAAGAGCTAAAAGCACATTTTTATCAAGTGCACATGGTACCTTCTAAAGGATAAACTGTGTGTTAGACTACAGGACTGTTCCCAATAAATTTAAAAATATTTGCCATATGTAAGGTATCTTTTCCTATCACAATCAAAGTCTGAAAAATACACAAATATATGAAAATAAAATGATGCATTCTTAACCAACATATGGATCAACAAAAAATCAAAAAGGAAAAGAGAAACACCTTCATTAAATAAAAATACTCCAAAAATTTATAGACTTTAGCAATAGTAGTGATCATAGAGAAGTTTGTAGCTACAAAAAGGAGCAATAACCTAACTGTAAACCTTGAAGAAATAGGTAAAGAAGAACAAACTAAATCTAATGCTAACAGAGAAGAGAAATAAATATTTGAGAAGATATTACCAAAATATGCAGTATTTAAGCAATGCAATCAACAAAAGCAAAAGTTGATCCTTTGAAAAGATGAAACTTTTGGCTAAACTAAGAACAAAAAAGAGAAAACTAAATTCACTAAAATGAGAAATAAAGGTGGAAATATTACTACTGACCTCACAGAAAATAAATAATTTTAAGAAAATGCTATGAAAATTTGTGTGCCAAAAAATTAGAAAATCTTGATCCAATAAGAGAATTCCTAGAAAATACACAAAATACAAAAACTGGCTCAATAAGAAAAAAATCTGTATAAATCTATAACAATCACAGTAATTGAATCAATAAGTAAAACCTCTCAACAAAGAAAACTCAGGACCAAATGTGTTCAGTGGAGAATTTCATCAAACATAAACACCCAAGGGTGGGGGGGATACAGACTAGTATCTCCATTCTTAAAGTGAAGCAACTTAGATGCACTCATATTTAAAATTAAAATGAGAAGATGAGATACTTTTCAGGATTTTCATTCAGTCCTATGATACTGACTGCTACTCTGGGTTTCAGGAAGTAACAACAATGCTCTATATTGAATATATTTGGTTTAGTGTGAATTTCAAGCAAGATAGAATGTAAATGTTGCTTATTATGAAAATTTTATTTGCCTATCATTGTGTGTTTATCTACATCATTAATTCCCAGCCACATCACATTAATAGGTATGCATACACACATAATTTTAGAATATCTGTCATTTTTCCAGCTCTCAATAAGTTTTTATGGTAAACATCTGCTTAAAATTATAATGCTGGGGTAAAGGGGCAAGATAGCCAACTGGAGCTAGCTTTCAACAGCAGCTCCCACCCAGAGCAAAGGATAATGGCCAGAAAGCACCCAATAAAGCTGAAGACCAGGAGCCAACCTGAGAGAGAAGAGTGATAACCGCACATCACCTCTGCTGAGGCAAGCTGCAACTCCAAGAAACAAAACTCATCCCAAACAAAAAGAGTGTCCATCCCCTCCTCCAAGAAAGTTTGTTTTGCTTTATTTTGGTTTGGTTTGGTTTGGTTTGGTTTTTTGCTCACTGTGGGTTTTCTACTAGCGAGCAGTGAATTGAGGACCTTTTGTCTCACCCCACAGGAGAAAGTTGCTGGAAGTTAGGACTACTTCTCCAGAGGGACCCTGCTGTAACCCTGAGCACTCTCTTGCTAGGCATCAAAGTTGAACTAAAGGTTTCCCTGCAATTTTGAACTTCCAGTCCACTCTTCCCCCCTCACCTGAGGGTCCAGAAGCCTAACCCCTGCAGACACCGGAATGTCTGTGGTTCATTGCCATGACTGGGCAATGCAGGGGTTGTGGTAGAAAAGCTGCACTGCAACAGTGAGCCCAGTAGTAGTGCAGACAGACAAAGAAGGGAAGGCTGTCAGGCTTTGCTCTGCAAAAGTGCAAGCCAGCTGCTGGAAGAGTCTTGCAACCTGTGCCCAGCACCCTGCCCTGCCAGAGCCGCCATGCACCCTATGCTCCTGGAGCCACCTGTCCAGCTGCCTCCCTTGCCATGGGAGCCACCTGAGAGTCACACAGGGACACCTCCCATGAAGATTCAGCAACAGTAGAGTGATCCTGCCGGCATCTAATTTTAGACAGACACCTCCCCAACTTGGAGGACTGACAGAAGAAGCCAGACCTAGCCCTATATGCTACAGAGCAGCTGGGGCAAAAGCTCAGTGGCTAAGGGAGAAAAACATTTGCTGACTTGTTATTCTCAGGTTCAGACTGAGCTCAGGTAAAACACTTCCCAGTTGCCATTGTGTACCCAAGGTAGGCAGGCTTCAGCTCTCCCAGCTGACTGGTGGCAGAGGGTGGTGGCCAGGCCAAGGGAGCGTTGACTTTCTTTTGACTCTGACATGCAAACCCTGGCACATCTGCTTATTGGAGGAAACCAGATCACAGCCCCATGGAATTACAAGTGACTGGGCATGAAAGAGGTGCAAGGTGGGAAAAGAGACACCAGCATCCCTGGTCCAACTCTGCCACTGGGCGGGCCTTTCTGACTCCACAGAGCATTGGAGTGAGCCATGCATGAGCAGCCAGCAGACTGCTGCTATCTAATTAATGGAGACCTTTGAAACTCTCCCACTTGAAAGTTGGTAATGCCTGGGTCAATTGGTTTGGAACTCCTGACTTGGGCCAATCACCTGATGACCCTCCAGGGTGGTACCCTGGTTGTGTGGTAGTGGGAAGGGTCAATTTTCCTCTTCCAGTTGTTGTCCGTGGAGGGTGGGGTATCTTACTTGTTTGTATTTCTCCACAGCTGAGACGTCAAACCAGAGTCGCTGATCCACTAGGATAGGACAAAGACCAGATGAATACAAGACAGAGCCACCTAACCCCACCACACTAAGCAGGTCCTCAGAGTCTCAGACTGTAATACTGTAATACTGTACAAGTCCTTTGCAAAGCTGTGGGGGGAAAAGCTACAGTCACTAGCCCCAGCTTCTTGGCAAAGGGCTGGTTAACCACAAGTCCAGGAGCCCCTAATCCAATTTCATCTTACCAGCCCATTTAGCCAAATGGCGAAAATCAGTGGAAAAATTCTGGCAACATGAATAATCAGAGAAGATCAACTTCCCAAAGGAATGACAAACCAGACACACCAGATGATCCAATTCATAAACAAATGGCTGAGATGTCAAAAATCCAGTTCAGAATTTGGATGGCAAATAAGATTAACAGAATGGAAGTAAAGTCAGAATTAGAAATTCTAGGAATAATGCAAAAGTTGTCTCAAGAATTCAATGAATTCAAAGACAAAATCACCAAAAATTTTGAGACATTGAGAAAAGAATTTTCAGCTCTCCAAGATATGAGAAATACAGTAGAATCCCTCAGTAACAGATATGAGCAGGCAGAAGAAAAAATATCTAACATCAAAGACAAAGCTTTTGAATACTCCCAAATGCACAAAGAGGAAGAGAAGTGGAGAGCAAAAACGGACCATTCTCTTAGAGAGCTGTGGGACTACTCCAAAAAAGCAAATATTCCCCTTATAGGTATCCCGGAAAGAGAAAATTTTCCAAAAGGCACAGAAGCTTTATTCCAAGAGATAATTGAGGAGAACTTCCCCAACATAGCAAGAGATACTGAAATTCAGATAGCACACAGTTTCAGAACCCCAGAAAAACTCAATCCAAATAAAGCATCTCCCAGACACATTATAGTTAACTTTGCCCAAGTTAACATGAAGGAGAAAGTTCTGCAAGCAGCCAGATTTAAGAAAACAATAAACTATAAGGGGAAGAATATTAGAATGACTACAGATCTCTCTGCTGAAACTTTTCAAGCCAGAAGAGGAAGGTCATCAAAATTCAACTTTCTAAAACAAAAAGCATTCAACCCAGGATCCTGTATCCAGCTAAGCTGAGTTTCATTTATGATGTATAAATTAAATACTTTAATGAAATTCACATGTTGAAGAAATTTGCATAAGTAAACCAGCTCTCCAGAATATTCTCAGACCCATCTTCCACAATGACCAGCATAATGCTCTACCACCAAAGTAAACTCACTCAAAAACTTTTAATCTGGGTGGCACCTGTGGCTCAGAGGATAGGGTGCTGGCACCGTATACTGAGGGTGGTGGGTTCAGACCCAGCCCTGGCCAAATTGCAACAAAAAGTATAGCCAGGCATCATGGCGGGCACCTGTGGTCCCAGCTGCTCGGGAGGCTGAGGCAAGAGAATTGCTTGGCCCAGGAGCTGGAGATTGCTGTGAGCAGTGTGATGCCACGGCACTCTACCCATGGCAACAGAGTGAGACTGTCTCAAAAAAAAATTTTTTTTTTGATCAAATCCCAACTTCTACAGTGGCGAAAGGTTTAAAAATGTCCACTGGACTTTTGAAAAACTCAGCATCCAAAACACTACCAGGCTTATCAATACTCTCAATTAATATGAATGGCTTAAATTGCCTTCTAAAGAGGCACAGGGTGGCAGACTGGAAACAAAAACACAGGCAAGATATCTGCTGAATATAAGAATCTCATCTTACCTTAAAAGATAAATATAGACTTAGGGTGAAGGGATGGACATCTACCATTCAGGCAAATGGAAATCAGAAAAAAGCAAGTGTTGCAATTTTATTCACAGATACAATAGGCTTTAAACCAACAAAAATAAGGAAAGATAAGGACGGTCACTTCATTTTTGTCATGGGAAACATGCAAAAGGATGAGACTTCAATTATTAACATTTATGAGCAACTTGATAACCTCCAGCACCACAATAGTTAGAGATTGTAACACCGTTTTGCCAGTGTTGGATAGATCCTCCAATAAGAAATTAAGCAAAGAAATTCTAGACTTAAACTTAACCATTCAACAATTAGATTTAATAGCCATCTACAGGAAATTTCATCCTAATGAAACTGAATACACATTAATCTCATCAGCCCATGGAACATCCTCTAAAATTGATCACATCTTATTTCACGAGTCTAACCTCAGAAAATTTAAAAGAATAGAAATTATTCCTTGTATTTTCTTGGACCATCATGGAATAAAAGGTGAACTCAGTAATAACAGGGATCTGCATACACATACAAAAACATGGAAACTAAATAACCACATGCTGAATGATAGCTGGGTCATAGATGAGATTAAGAAGGAAATTACTAATTGTTTGGAACCAAATGATAATAAAGACACGAACTGCCAGAACCTCTGGGATATCGCAAAGGCAGTCCTAAGAGGGTAATTTATACTGTTGTAAGCCTTCCTCAGAAGAACAGAAAGAGAAGAAGTCAACAAATTAATGGAATAGCGCAAGTAACTGGAAAAGGAAGAGCATTCCAACCCCAAACCCTGTAGAATAAAAGAAATAACCAAAACTAGAGCAGAATTAAATGATATTAAAAACAAGAGAATTATACAGCAGATCAATGAATCAAAAAGTTGGATTTTGAAAAGGTCAATAAAATAGATAAACCTTTGGCTAACCTAACCATAAATAAAATAGCAAAATCTCTAATTCCATCAATCAGAAATGACAGAGGTGAGATAACAACAGACTACTCAGAAATTCAAAAAATCCTTCTTAAATATTACCAAAAAACTCTATTCTCAGAAGTATGACAATCTAAAGGAAATAGACCAATACTTGGAAGCATGCCACTTTTTAGACTCAGCCAGATAGAAGCAGAAATGTTGAACTGGCCTATATCAAATTCTAAAATAACATTGACTATCTGAAACACCCCCCAAAGAAAAGTCCAGGACCAGATGGCTTCACATCAGAATTCTACCAAACCTTTAAAGAGGAACTAGTACCCACATTACTTAACCTTTTCCAAAACACAGAAAAAGAAGGAATACTTCCAAATACATTCTATAAAGCAAATATCACCCTGATCCCCAAGCCAAGAAAAGACACAACAAGAAAAGAAAATTATAGACCAATATCTATAATGAATATTGATGCAAAAATATTCAGTAAGATCTTAGCAAACAGAATCCAGTAACACATCAAACAAATTATACATCATGACTAATTGGGTTTTATCCTAGGGTCCGAAGGATGGTTCAATATTTGTAAATCTATAAATATAACACATCACATAAACAAAATAAAAAATAAAGACCATATGATTCTCTCAATTGATATAAAAAAAGCTTTTGATAATATCCAGCATCCTTTCATGACAAGAACACTTAAGAAAATAGGTACAGAAGGAACATTTCTTAAACTGATAGAGTCCATCTACAGCAAACCCACAGCCAATATTGTACTGAATGGAGTAAAATTGAAATCATTTCCACTCAGATAAGGAACCAGGAAAGGTTGCCCATTGTCTCCACTGCTTTTCAACATTGTAATGGAAGTCTTAGGTATTCCAATCAGACAAGAGTAGGCAATCAAGGGTATCCAAATAGGAACAGAGGAGATGAAAGTGTCACTCTTCACAGATGATATAATTGTATATCTGGACATCCCCAGGGACTCAAACACAAAACTCTTAGAAGTGATCAAGAAATACAGCAGCATCTCAGGTTATAAAATCAATACTCACAAATCTGTAGTCTTTTACATACCAGCAATAATCAAGCTGAAAAAACAATTACGGACTCTATTCCCTTTACAATAATGCTAAGGAAGATGACATATCTGGGAGTGAACCTAACAAAAGACGTGAAAGATCTCTATAAAGAGAACTTTGGAACACTGAGAAAAGAAATAGCTGAAGAAGTTAACAAATGGAAAAACATACAATGCTCATGGCTGGGAAGAATCAACATTATTAAAATGTCCATACTCCCCAAAGCAATCTACAGATTTAATGCAATCCCCATTAAAGCACCTCTGTCATACTTTAAAGATCTGGAAAAATCAGTACTTCATTTTATACGAAAACAGAAAAATCCTTTAATAGCCAAAACACTACTCAGAAATAAAAACAAATCAGGAGGAATCACGCTACCAGACTTCAGACTATACTATAAATCTATAGTGATTAAAACAGCATGGTACTGGCACAAAAATAGAGAGGTAGATGTATGGAAGAGAATTGAAGACTGAGAGGTGAACCTAGACACTTATCGTCATTTGATTTTTTTAAAAAATTCAATTCAACTTTTATTCAAGTCTGTCTGCATATGGCTCAGGGAATACAAAGAGGAACATGACAGTGCTGAGAAGAACTTAATCAGGAAGGTCACTGCATAAAAACCATGTCATGAATTTTACCTTTGTGGAACAAGACAGGATATAAATAAATAAAAATATTATCCATACAGAAGACAAATAGACATGCATTTTAGATCACTGGCCATGGGTTTCCTTTATTGTCCAGATAAACAAGAGCGAGCCTGAGCCACCTGCAGTTCCTTGAATATCCTGTTCTCTAAGCCTCAGTGAAGGTGTAACTGCTGCTCCATCAAAAATTTTTTTATTTTTATTTATTTATTTTAAGCCAAAGTATGCCACCCTGGGTAGAGTGTTGTGGTGTCACAGCTCACAGCAACCTCAAACTCCTGGGCTCAGGCGATCCTCCTGCCTTAGTCTCCCAAGAAGCTGGGTCTACAGGTGTCCGCCATAAAGCCCGGCTAGTTTTTCTACTTTTTAGTAGAGACAGGATCACACTCATGCTCAAGCTGGTCTTGAACTCCTGAGTTCAAGCCATCCTCCCACCTTGGCCTCACAGAGTACTAGGATTATAGGTGTGAGCCACAGCACCTGGATGGGCTTGGCTATTTCTTTTTTTCAGACAGAGTCTCTTTAATTATTTATTTACTTTTTAAATTAAATCATAGCTGCGTACATTAGTGCAATCAAGGGTACAATATGCTGGTTTCATATACAATCTGAAATGTGTACATCAAACTGTTTAACATAGCCTTCATGGCACTTTCTTAGTTATTGTATGAAGACATTTATATTCTGCATTTAGTAAGTTTCA
>CAUYRH010173090.1:0-29360 GCA_963574655.1 Perodicticus potto | reverse complement strand
TTTACACTCCCACCAGAAAGATATGAGGATTATGACACATCTACATTCTTTTATAGCTTTTTTTAATTTTTTTCTTTGCAGTTTTGGCCGGGGCTGGGTTTGAACCCGCCACCTCTGGCATATGGGGCTGGTGCCCTACTCACTGAGCCACAGGCGCCGCCCGCCTTTGTTTTTCTTTAATGCTATTCTAAGTGAGTGTGAAATGGTGTCTATTTGTAGTTTTAATTTGCATTTTCCAAATAATTAGTTACCAATAGCACATTTCAATGTCTTTTTCTTGCCATTCACATATCTTTTTGGAAGAAATACATATTCAATTCTTTTGCCTGTTTTCATGAGAGTATTTCTCTTTTTATTTATGAGGTGTAATAGTTCTTTGTGTCCTCTTGACATGCACTATCGATACATCATAATATTTATTATTTTAAAACATTTTCCCTCAGTGTGTAGATTGTCTTGGACTTTAATGACAGTGACCCTTGGAACATTTTTGAAAAAAAAATTAGTGAAGTCTAATAGTCCAATTTATCAGTCTTTTTATTAATCATGCGTACATTTTGTGCCATACCCCCATGAGAATTGCCTAACCCATACAATGAAGACCTAGTTCTGTATTTTCTTTTAAGAGTTATACAGTTTTATCTCATAAATAGGTATATGATGTGCTGAGAGTTCATTTTTGAGAATAATGTGAGGTAGAGATCCAACTTCATTCTTTTGCATGTTGTCCTAGCTTCATTTGTTGAAAAGAAAATTGTTCCCGATTTTATTATCTTGATTCCTTTTTAGAAAATTGAATATAAATGATAGAGTTATTTACAGATTTTGAAGTCTATTCCAGCAATTTGTATGTCCTTTTTTATCCCAGTACTATACAATCTTGTTTAAAGTTTCTCTTTTAAGAGATTTGGGGTTTCTTTAATAGTTATTGTAAATAGTAGCTAATTGATGATTTTGACATCTTGATGGCGAAAATTGAAAATAATTTAAGTCTTTCCATTTGTTAAATAGAAGTTTACTCATGTGTGAAATGTAAAGGTCTGGGAAATAACTGTGCTTATCTAAAGTCTCCTGCAGATTATTAACCCACGGCTGCAAAATCCTAGTTGATATAAAATTGCAGATGTTCCTCAGAAGACAAATTGACCCCCACTTGGAGCTTTTGATTTGGTAGTATGTACCACGTGTTCCTGAGAGTGAAACGGTGGCTTGTTCACCTATCAATGTTTTCACTTTATAATAATGATCTAGGTTTCCATTTTGATTATTTCATAAAGTCACTCACAATCACAGAGAAAATATCAGAGAGGAAGGAGGCACAGTTCCTTATCTACTAGTCACATGTGACAGCAGAACAGAACCTTATCATTGAGGAGGGGAAACAAAAGATCTGCCTGGAGATCTCTGCCATTCTTTCCCTGACATTCTTCTCAACATTGTCTCAGATGTGTTCAGAGAGGTAAGTCCAATGAAGTTCATCTAGGGCAAAAATGGCTTACTATGGGCATGCATTTCTTTTTTAATTTTACCTCTTTAGAATACACCCACATTAATCAGAAAGTAAAATATGGACTTTAGCAGCATCATAAATGTATTTACAACAGACCTTGCCTGCAAAATTCCCTTTGAATAAACAGTTTGATGCTAAATTATCTTTTATAGAAATGCCCTTGTTATTATGGGTAGCTGACAACTTTAAAAGGATCTAATTCATCCTAGGCTGTGCCTTGAAATGAAATGTTTCCACCTCAGTGCCTTTTACCTGGTAAAAATGATAAAAATAAACAGTCTCTTGGGTAAGATTTCTGGGTCCAGAATTATCCTCCTAGCTCTCATTAATATTCAAAGAAGAAAAAGTAAAACAAAACTACAAACAGCTGAAAGCCTATGATTAGAAGACTGTTTTCTTTCAAGCCGTACATTGTTTAAGTTTTTTAGAAAGGGAAAACAATCAAATTAGAAATCATTTTTAACTTACGTTTCTGAAAGATTAAAAACACCCTGAGGGTCTCCATTCTCAATGGCGTATCTTATTGGGTCCCCCTCTCGATCAGTTGCCTTCAGAGAGAAAACGTAATTCAATTATCAAGGAATTGATAAGGCTTTCTATTCTGTACAAAGTAATAGAGAAGCCTGAAAGTGATAACACACTATATTCTTGACAGTTTTAAGGAATAAAGCATAAATTTATGGCAAGATGAAAAATACAAAATTTTGTATCTGATCCCACCACTTCTGAATGTGCACATAATTTTAGCTGGTAAAGAAATACAGTAATGATTTTCCAAGGTTTACTTATTTAGTTAATTAATTGTCTTTTAATTTAGCTTATTTAACCTTTATCTGAGTCTATCTCTATAATTGAAACAAATATGTAGAGCTCTAGACAGATGTTTACAGGGTCAAAAAAAAAGTTAATGAATTTTTTTTCAGGCATATCCAAGTAATAATTCAAAGCAGTAAAACTTTCTGGTAAAAAATACTGAATCTGGATCCAGAAAGCCTGAGCCTTCAAAATCAGATCCCATTTCCACTGTAACAATTCAAATGTTAAAAAATGCTTAGAGGTTTAATTGAAATAATGTATGTCAAGGCACACAAACTAATATCTGGTACAATGTAATTTTTCAATAAATATTTATCTTTTTTGTTGGTGGTGGTAGTTATTTTTTACCTCCTTCACCCATGTCAAAGAAGACAAAATCTATAGCTTCTGAGTTTGAATTCTGGATTGCTCTTGCCCAAAATAAAGATACATTCCCTCCTTTGTGGCCCTTGAGTCTGGGGTTTGACCTCCAAAAACATCCAATAATTTCTTTTTCCCATTAGAGACATTAAATTCTGTGGTGAAAGACATGGATAAAGAAAGAATCCTGGATGTTATATAAAGAATGTGAGATAAATGTGCCTTTCCATAACAATGGAAGGTTAGTTCAATAGTATATATAGGTTATAGATCTAGCAGAAACCTCAGTTTCCCCTCTACCAGGAACTTAGCTGGATTTGGCAAGTCCTAAAAAGGATATTTGAATAGGTTCCTTTCAGTTATTAAATACTACCTGTCCCAGTTATGAGAGCCTAGATGTGAAATTTCATGTCCAGACAGGCCAGGAGGAATGGCTTCTAAGGAGATCAGATGGCTTTGACACAGATTATACAGCCCTGGTCTCAGAATGTCTTTCTAAGCCTCCACAGTGGATTGATGGCTGGAGGCCTCTACAGGAATATATAAACCTAAGAGTGGAAGGGCTACCCAATGTCATAATTCAGTTGATAAGAAACTACTGAATATTACTATGTGCCAAGTTCTGTAAAAAAATGTTTTGCAGGGTTAAGCTGTGAAACACTTCCCTCACATGGCTGCTAGGACACCACGTTCTGCTTTTAATCCCCATATTCCTAACCATGTTTTCTCATTTTCCTTTGCTGATTCTCCTTATCTATACACTTATTAGATACTGGATTGTTCTAAAGGTTAGTCCTTGAACCTCTCCTATTTGGTCATGTACAGTAGAGCAGCTTTGAATTACGTATTATCTATGTGCTAAAGAGTCTCACAGCTGTGGACTGGCCCTGTCCTCTGGATTTCAGACATGTATCTTTCTTGAATCTCCAATTTGATGGATAATAAGTCTCCCATTTAAAAATGTTCAAATCCCCACATCCTGATCCTACCTTGGCCTACTTCAAAAAATAAATGTAAACAACAATGTGTTGTTTTCACTGCCCCATCATCTCAGTACATAGCCACAACTCCGTCCTCCCCCATCCTCAGGCCTCATTCCCTGACTTGGCTCATTCTTGTGCTCCAAAGCCACCCAGCAGCAAACCCCACTGACCTAAGATATTTACAGAACCTGGATGCGTCTGAGTTCCTTCCCTGATACCACCTTCCTCATGGGTTACAAAGGCCATTTTACTCACCACCCTGCTTCTTCCTTTGTATTCTTATTACTGTCAACTTTTAATTAAACAAACAAAATGACTTTTATTTTTTTTCCCAGACTAAGGCTTTCTCTCTTTGGGGTAAGGTCTAATACGTTTTCTCACTTCTGCCCACACATAGATACCCACACTAAGACAAGATGAAATAAAACCAATAAATTACAATGGGGAAAAAATCACTGAAACATTCCATTTAAGTAAAAAATCTAAAATTTTAAATTTCATTAGGTTAATCATAAACCAAAAGTAGAAAATGAGAAACAAAGGCATTTGTAAAAATACACTCAGCAGGTTGCTAGTAGATGCTTAACCTTTCACCTTATTTTCTGTCCTTTGCTTAGCAAGAATTAGCCAAGCATTTAAAATAAAACTACAAATAATGATACTCAGCTTTCTTTTTGAAGAAACACAGAATTACACTGAATCCAGAGACAACATTTGATCGCTAGAAAGGCTTACACCAAACTTTTTCTGTTTTGCTCTTTCAGCCGGCAATTTTCCTTGTTATATGGTTATAGATATTATCAAGTTCTTTTCATTTCTTCACTGGTAGGGGTGGTCATTTTTATTTTTTCTTGGGAGATAATTTATAATCTTTTGTTTTCATGAAAGTCAGAAGAAACCCATCCTAAAACCAGATAGCTTTGTGAAAACAATTTAAAACCCACATTCACGTTAGACCATCTAATGCAGTGGTTCTCAACCTTCCTAAGGTTGCGACACTTCAATACGGTTCCTCATGTTGTGGTGACCCCCAACTATGGTAGGGGGTCACCACAACATGAGGTGGGGTCACCACAACATGAGGAACTATATTAAGATGTCACGGCATCAGGAAGGTTGAGAACCACTGGTAATGGATCAGATCTACTCTGTGATTTAACGTATCCAATGTCCTTTATGTGGGTGGGATGAGGCATTGTGAATGTTGTGTCATTTTATTTATAGACCATTATTTACCATGTTAATTACTTTCAATCCTTGAGTTACCTGGAAATACCTCTTCAGTTTTATTTAATCATTTAAATACCTCAGGCTGTTAAGGATTGAATTTGACTATTTTATTTCAGTGTGAGGCTTTGCCCACATTGGAAATTTTGGAGATTCTGGATTTAAAATGAAATCCATACTTGATTATTTTTTTTCCTTTTATAGTCTCACCTAATCTTTTATTATTGTTTCATGGTCTGGGGTAAATGGCATAGTATTTAGGAAGAATTCATAATTTTTCAGTCAAAAAGGCAAGGGGGAATAGTGCTCTCTATATCAGAGTTTTACAATCTATCCATCACACATGTGAGCACCTGTATAAACATTTTATTCTATTTGCCAAAGTCCAAAGGTAAGATATAATTCCTAAGTGGAATCAAGAATATCAACCGAAGCATTGACTCTTCAAGTATTAGGATTGATTACATGTGAATGCGTGGTCTAACTAAGCTGCTACTATCATTTTTAAAGACTTTTCTATGTTTGAGTCTGACCAATTATCTAAAAATATCTGCACAGTTCCTGTCAGGAACAATGTTAAAATTTTCTACACTTTATCTTGTTTAAGCCTCATAGTAAGCTTACTGCTAAATAGAAAACGAAAAAGACTTCAATTGTATTACTGTTTTTGCCACCATTCCAATAAGAGTGCTCTGTAATTTACTTAATTGAAGCATCTTTTTTTTTTTTTTTAATCTAAAGCTAATAGAAACTGTTTCTTCTTGAGATGGGAGACTGGAATATTGTTCAGTATTTTCCATAATGTGAGTGATAGAAATTATTCCTCATCAGTGCAAAAATATTTTCCAATGTTTTTATTTTTGATGTAATAAGTCAAATCTGATTTCCTTCTTCAAGGTCTGAGACAAGTATGATAGCAGTTATGGTTTGGCAGTTTATTATGGGGTTTACTGAGGAGATTCTGGAGCCAGCTACGTGGGTTCCAGCCCTGGCTAAATTCTTTCCTCTCAGGTAAGGTACCTAAGGACATAATAACAATAATAAAAATAACAACATATACAGTATTAATAATTCAGTACATGTTTATTGGACATCTACACTGTATTAAGTATTGGGCTTCAAGCAGTGAACAGCACAAACAAAAAATCTGCCTTTGAACAGCCTATTGTAATAGTGGGAAAAGAATAAGCAAAATAATAAAACTATACTGTTTTCAGATCCTTATAGGTGTTAAAAATTTGAAATAATTGAAGAAGGGCTCCGAAAGGGCAGTGGGAGGATGTGCACTTATATCGTAGTAATCAGGATAGCCATACTCAAAATAGGAAACTGGGCCACAGCAAGTGAAAGGCCACAAGGTGGTAACACACCAAGGGAGTTTGAGGAACAGAAGAGGGTGGCCTGTCCAGAGGCAATCAAGTGTCAGCCTAGCTACTCAGTTTTGTTTGGCCACTTAAAAACCTCAGGTTAAAGGGCTGAATGATGCTTATCTTGAGTAGCTAACAAGTAATATGCTTTGGCCATTGGTTTGGTAACACACATTTAACAGCCCAGTCAAGATTAAAGCAAGTCAGAAAACGCCATGAAAACTATGTCAACCAGTTCAATGAAAATATTTCTAATTGTATATAAAACCAGGATGTTGTACCCCATGATTGCATTTATGTACACAACCATGATTTAATTAGAAAAAAAAAAGAATAAAGCAAGTCTTTCCTCTACTGTTTTCTTGAAGGACAAGTAATACCTTTAAAAATTAAAGCAATTACTCTTTCTTCTTCACTCAACCAGATTACTTACTGCAACTGAATTTGAATTCTTGATTTTTCAGAACCAATAGGGAAACAGAAAAATTTATCCAAGGAAGCAATATTCTCAGACACAAATAGAAATTTTGATAGAGAAAACAAATCTTCTCTAAACTAATATCCTGTTCATGTTAAAGATGAACACAGCCATCAAATACCATCTGGTAGAGTGCACTTTATGTGCACGGAATGATTCTACACATTTCACAGGACATTAAGACAAAGTATCTGCCCTGAGGGATTCTAAAATAGATAAGAATCAACAGATTTAGATGATCTTTTCTTTTCTCATTTAGACCAACAAGTTCTGATTTATGTTATTAAACTATTTGAGAAAAAGAACTGAAATTTAGTATAGGAGCGTTTCCAAAAATGGTGTTTATGCCCTCCTGGTGTTAAATTTTTGGCCCTTTAATCAAATGTCACTATTACATCTCTAAATGTATTTAAACATAAATTATGTAAATTAATGTACACATCCTACTTATGTCAAGTAGTATTCTTTTGTCATGCATAATTGTGATTTAATTTTTTTAACATATTTAAATAAAAGGTTTATTCTGTATTCTTAACAATATAAAGTAAACATACGATGTATACTATGAAACTATAACACATCGGAAACTAGAAAATATGGCTAAATCTAGAATGACAAAATTAAAACGTGCCCTCAAACACAAGGATGGTGGAAAATAGAAGATGCAAAGGACTTAATTCCTCAAACATCTTTTTCTTTCAATATTGGTATTGATTAATATTCATTTGCCCAGGACGCAGAATGAAAAATGCTTTAGGCTAGGAAGTCAGAGCAGAATCCCTGCTGGTTGTGCTGAAAATAAATAGTATTTAAAAATGAACATATATTTACTTGCCCAATCCAGAGAAATTTCTCAATTTCTATAAATTGAGAAAGATTTAATGGGAAAAATATGTATTTGGTTAGATTTAGCGGAAAATCTATGAGGGTCCAGTCTCAACGTATCTTTTGTTATACAAAATTTGGAATTAATTCATTCTAAAATGGGCCTACAACTCTAATTTTTTCCAGGGCACAAGAGGAAATAAAATAACTAAGAACTAATGAAAATATGCAAACAATCTTTTAAAATAATGATGAGCTACTATTTGTTCCCTTGTATTAGGGACTTTATATATCCTATTTCATTTAATTCTCAAAATTATCTTACCTGGTGAATTTATGAACCCTGTGTTATAGATGATAAAATCTTAAAAATTTAAAGAATTTTCCAACATTCTCAAACTACTAACTATAGAAGCGGAAGTCAAATACCACTCCCTTTGGAACTCATTTGCTGTCACCAACAAAGGATCCTGTGCCCTAAACTTCTCTCAATGTTCTCTTCACAGTTTTGGTTTAACCAAAACCAAGCTCTCCATGAGAACCCTTACTCCACATATCCCTTTTAACTGGTGAGCCTCACAATAGCTTCCTTATTCCTCAATACTACATCCAGAGTATTCTTCTGGAAATCCTCCACTTTTGACTCTTATACCATAAACCTTGACTGGATCAATTGCTTCCTTTGTTAAAATCTCATTCATTCCGCACCATCACTCTTCTTATTATTTGTTCATTTTCAATCTCTCTCATTGTCTCTTATTGCCAACTTGGTCTGGTATTAACTTTTTAAAATAATAGTTAAAGGCTCAAGACTTCAAGTTTATATTTCTAGCACATATCTCTTCTACAAACTTTTTCTTAGAAAAATAACTTCTAAAAAGTTACTTTATTCTTTTTCAACTAAAAAACAGATTTAAGGGATACAATTTCAATTCTGTACATGTATATTTTGTACAGTAGTGGACTCTGGGCTTTTGGTGTACCCAGACCCAGAAGTGTACATTACACCCCTAGGAAACTTTTCATCCCTCACTCCCTCCCACTTCCCGAGACTTATATTCAGCGGCCTACTCCATAGCTCCGATTAGGCGTCGTCTTAGTCAGTTCAGACTGCAACATGACAGAATTCTATTTCTCACGGTCCTAGAGGTTGGGAATTCAAGTTTATGGCCCTGGAAGATCCCATTTTTGGTGAGGGCACATTTCTTGGATTTGCAGAAAGCTGATTTAACATCACATACTTACATAGTAGAAAGCCGAGGTTCTGGTTCTCTCATTCCTTTAGGCAAATAAGCCCATTCATGAGGCTTCGTCCCCACAGCCTGAGAGCTTCTCAAATGTCCTATCTCCAAGTACCATGTTTGGGATTTAGTCTTCAACATGTGAATTTTGGGGAACCATAAGCATTTAGTCTATAGCTGATGTAAAAAGGGATTTCAGATATAATATGAATACAAATCACTCTTCCTTGGCCTGTTTTTTTTTTTTTTTTTAATTTTGGCTAACAAAATTCAATCTTTCTAGTTTCGTGGGCTGTAACTTGATACCTTAATAGTCATTCGTAACTTCTACCTTCTCTTCTGTATCCAGTGCATTAACAAGATATGTAGTTTCTACCTACAAAATACAGCCAGATTGAAACGAGTTCTTATCATTCCCTGAAAGATCACTCTGGGGTTAAACTGGACTAGTAATATCATTTCTCACATATTTCCTCCACAGACTATTTTCAATGTAGTGTTCGGAATTAGCCTTTTAAAATTTAAATGTGATCATGTCACTGCCGTATTCAAATTCTTCCTATGGTACCTGATTCACTTCAGAGTAATTTTATCCATCCCTCCCCTATTACCAAGGACTTCATTTCTACTAGTTTTCCCTTTCTCCTACTTTATAAAGAAGAAAATCTTTGTTTTTTCCCAAACACCCAGGCATGCCTAGATTCTTGGGTTTTACTCTTGCACCTGAAATACCTTCCCTTGGACACTACCATGGCACATCCTCTCACCTCCTCCAACTCTCTGCTCCAATGCTACTTTCTCTGAGAAATCATTTCTGATCAAACCATAATTCCCCATATACTTCTTCTCCAGTTTTTCTCTTCTATGCTTTTCTCATACATCTTATTTTATTTTATTTTAATATAGAGTCTCACTATGTCATCCTGGGTAGTGTGCGCTGGCATCACAGCTCACAGCAACCTCGACCTCTTGGGCTTAAGCGATGCTCTTGCCTCAGCCTCCTGAGCAGCTGGGACTACAGGCGCCCACACAAGGCCTGGCTATTTTTTGGTTGCAGTTTTCATTGTTGTTTCGCAGGTGTGGGCCGGACTCAAACCTGCCACCTTCAGTGTATGTGGCCGGCACCTTACTCAGTGAGCTACGGGCACTGAGACTTATACATCTTATTTTCTTCCAAACTTCCCCATAACTCACTTATATATTTTGTTGTTTTCTTCTCTCTTTATTAGAAAATAGGTCCAAGAAAGCAATAAAATTGATAAACCTCTAGTTTACACTGATCAAGAAAATAGACAAATTACTAAAGAGGGTAAATTGCGTTATTAATGATATTATAGTGAGAGATTATAAGGGGATACTATGAAAAACTGTATTTTCACAGTTACATTATTTACATTAGAGAACTTAAATGAAATGACCAAATTCTTATATAAACATTAACTACTATAAGAAGATATAAAAAGCCTGGCAAAAAGGTTACATTAGTAATTACAACAAAACAGAACTTCTCATTAAGGAAGGCTTGGCCCAGATGACATCACTGGTGAATTCTACCAAACATTTAAAAAAGAAACAAACTTTCCTGCACAAACTCATCTAAAATATACAAGAGAAAGATATACTTCCTAACTAATTCTATGAGGCCATTATCCTGCTAAGAAAGACAAAGGAATTCCAAGAAAAAAAAAGCTACAGAATAATATTTCTAATGAATATAAAAGTAAAATTGCTCAGTAAGATGTTAGTAAGCAGGCTTGGTGCCTGTAGCACAGTGGTTACAGCGCCAGCCACACCTGCACGGAGGCTGGCAGGTTTGAACCTGACTCAGGCCAGCTAAACAACAATGACAACTGTGACAAAAAATAGCCGGAGTTGTGGCAGACACATATAGTCCTAGCTACTTGGGAGGCTAAGACAAGAGAATCGTTTGAGCCTAAGAGTTTGAGGTGGCTGTGAGCTGTGACACTACAGCACTCTACCAAGGGCGATATAGTAAGACTCTGTCTCAAAAAAAAAAAAAAAAAAAAGAGATATTAACAAGCAAAATCCAGTAATATATAAAAAATATTATATACAATATTCAAATGGGATTTTTTACAGGTATGGAGGGTGGTTCAACATAATAAAATCAATTAATATAATATCAAAGTTCAATAAAATAGAGGGGAAATGTTCATCTCAAAAGACCCAGGAAACACATTTGATAAAATTCCATATTCTTTTATGATAAAAGTACTTAATAAACTGACAATAGAAGGAATGTCTCCAGCCCGATGAAGAACATCTGTAAAAATTTTCAACTACCATAATACTTGAGATAGGAAAACTGAATGCTTTTCCCCTTGGCCAGAAATAAAATGAGGATTTATGCTGCCGCTTCTACACAACATTGTACTGAACGCTGCAACCAGCAAGAAACAAAAGTAGAAGTGTATCTTACAAAGGAAGATACAAAACTCTATTTCTAGGTGACCTGCTCTTTGATATGGACAATTCCAAAAAATACAGCAAAACATAACTATAATAATAGTTGAGTTCAATAAAGATGCCAGACACAAAAATCAATATTCAAAAATCATTTGTATTTCTGTACATTTGCAATGAACAATAAAAATGAAATTAAGAAATTAGTTTTAGTTAATAACAACATTAAATACTATGCTTAGGAATAAATTGAACAAGAGAAGTTAAAAAATGTGATCTGAAAACTGCAAAACATCATTAAAAGAAATGAAGAAACTAAATAAACAAAAAGAAATCTAATGCAAGTGTTAGGGAAGATGTAGGGTACTAGGAATCTTCTGGTGGGCACGTAAAATTATGCATCCTTTTCAGAAAATATTTCACCAATTTCTTCAAATATTAAACACAGAGGTACTATGTGACAAAGAAATGCCATTATTAGATTTCTGTCCAAGAGAAACAAAAATATATGTTACACACAAAATTACATATAATGTAAAGAACTGTATTATTTGTAAATATTCAAAAATCAGAAACAATATACATGGCCATCAGCTGATGAATATGTAATAAAATGTGGATCTCAAAAATCATTACATAAAAAATAAATTTTAGACGGCCGAATGCTTAAGTGTAAAACAAGAAGCACAGATGAAATGGCAACAGGTGGCCGGGTTCATCTCTTGCTTCTCTTTTCTGTTCTGTGTATCTACTTCTCTGTTTTTGTGCCAGTCCCATACAGTTTTGGTCACTAGAGATTTATAGTATATCATGAGTTTTGGTAGCGTGATTCCTCCTGATTTGTTTTTATTTCTGAATAACGTCTTGGCTATTCGAGGGTTTTTCTGATTCCATATAAAATGAAGTACTATTTTTTCCAGATCTTTAAAGTATGACAACGGTGCCCTAATGGGGATTGCATTAAATTTGTATATTGCTTTGGGTAGTGTGGACATTTTAACAATGTTGATTCTTCCCAGCCATGATCATAGTATGTTTTTCCATCGGTTAACATCTTCGGCTACTTCTTTTCTCAGAGTTTCATAGTTCTCTTTATAGAGATCTTTTGCATTCTTTGTTAGGTAAATTCCCAGATATTTCATTTTCTTTGGCACTACTGTAAAAGGAATAGAGTCTATGACTATATTTTCAGCTTGACTATTGTTGGTACATATAAAAACTACTGATTTGTAAGTATTGAGTTTGTATCCTGAGATGCTTCTGTATTCCTCAATCACTTCTAAGAGTTTTGTAGTTGAGTCCCTGGGGTTTTCCAGGTATAGTATCATATCATCGGCTAGTAGTGAGAGATCTCTGCCACTATTTGGATACACTTGATCGTCTCTTATTGCCTAATTTCTATGGCTAAGAATTCAATTACAATGTTGAGTAGCAGTGAAGACAATGGACATCCTTGTCTATTTCCAGATCTGAGTAGAAATGTTTTCAATTTTATTCCATTCAATATTATACTGGCTGTGGGTTTTCTGTAGATAGCTTCTATCAGTTTAAGAAATAACTTGTCTAAGCCTATTTTCTTAAGTGTTCTGGTCAGGAAAGCATGCTGGATATTATTAAAAGCTTTTACTGCATCAATTGAGAGAATCATATGGTCTTTGTTTCCATTCTCACTGGATAAAAGATTTAAATTTAAGAAACTATAAACATGAAACTATAAAGATACTTGGAGAGAGTGCAGGGAAAATACTTGAAGAAATTGGTCTGTGAGAATATTATATGATGAAGACCCCCCAGACAATTAAAACAACACCAAAAATATATTACTGGGATCTGATCAAACTAAAAAGCTTCTGCACAGCCAAGATAGCAGTTAAGTAAATCAAGCAGACAGCCCTCAGAATGAGAGAAGATATTTTCAGGTTATGTTTCTGAAAAAGATTTGATAACTAAAATCCTCAGAGAACTCAAACTAATTAATAACAAAAGGACAAATGATCCCATTTCATTGTAGGCAAAAGACTTGAACAGAAACTTCTCTGAAGAAGGCAGGCACATGGCCCACAGACACATGAAAAAATGAAATGCTCAGCATCTTTAATCTTTGAAGAAAACCAATTTGAGATACCATCTAACTCCAGTCAGAGTAGCCCACATCTCAAAATCTCAAAAGTACAGATGTTGGCGTGGATGTGGAGAGAAGAGAATACTTCTGCACTGCTTGTGGGACTGCAAGCTAACACATCACTTTTGGAAAGAAGTGTGGAGAAGACTTAGGGAACCAAACGCAGATCTGCCATTCATTCCTGCAGTTCCTCTGTTAGGTCTATATCCAGATGATCAAAAATCATTTTACAACAAAAATGTTTGCACCAGAATATTTATTGCAGCCTAGCTCATAATTGCCAAGACATAGAAGCAGCCCAAGTGCCGGTTGACCCATGAATGGATTAACAAATTGTGGTATATATACACCATGGAATATTATGCAGCTGTAAAAAATGGAGACAATTCATCTTTTATGTTTACATGGACGGAGCTGGGACATATTCTTCTTTGTAAAGTATCTCAAGAATAGAAGAAAAAGTATCCAATGTACTCAGCACTATTATGAAACCAATATATAATCACCCACACTTTCATACTGTAGCCTAGAATGAAGGAGGCAAGGGGGAGGAGAGAGGCGAGGGGAGGGTGCAGGCTGGGAGGCAGGAGGGTAATTGCTGGGACCTCACCTATTGGGCACAATGGAAGGGTAAATGTCAAAACTATTAAGAGTAAAGTATAAATGTTTTAACACAACAAATAAGTAAGTGAGGTAAAGGCGATGTTAACCAGTTTGATAAGCATTCCAAATTGTATATAAAATCAGCACATTGTACCCTATAAATACATTAATGTACACAGTTACAGTTTAATTTAAAAAAGCATATGAAAAAAATAAAGTAACAAGCAATGAAAATATTGGAAGACTGTTCTGTCAAATACATGTAGAATCCAGGGTCAGGAGTTCATCTTATTCAAGACAAGAAATCTTGAATCTACTAAGTGAATGCATATTAGGCTATGTAAACCTGAAGTAACTTCCTTCCTTCCTTCCTTCCTTCCTTCCTTCCTTCCTTCCTTCCTTCCTTCCTTCCTTCCTTCCTTCCTTCCTTCCTCTCTCATCTGTTTATCTCCAAGAACCATCATATACAGTATCTTCACACGTAGTACTAATTTTCACTTCTATTACTACATGTGATGCATTCTAATATTTTCTGTTTGGTCATCTTCTATTCTATTCTGTACTATTTAATTTCATTAATAAAAGTGTGTCTTGACATATTAAATTGATTTCGTGATCCAAACTACCACTTGAAAATCTGTTGTAGAGACTTTTAAAATTTTGCATTTCATTAGCAACATAAATGTATGTATATTTCCTGCCTTCTTCCTTCTTGAATAATTAATTTCAAAAGCCATTACATGTGGCTTAGAAAGATAGCCTTTTCACCTATTGCAAGTAAGGGCTGCAAACTGGCACAGGAGATCAGAACATGGATAGGATAAGCAGCCTCATGAAAAGAAGATGGGCCTAGAAGCTTCCTTGCTTCTCTGTGTGAGGAAACAGAAAGGAGGAGGGTCTTCACCAGAATCCGACCGTATTGGCACTCTGATCTTAGACTTCCCAGACTTAAGAACTGTGAGAATTAAACACCTGAGTTTAATCCACTTGTTCTGTGTTTTGATGTAGCATTTTGTATCATTTTATTATATGTTATTGTAGTCCAAGGTGACTCAGATAAATGAATTATAATCCTTTGAATAAAATTGAAATGTATGAGTTCATACTGAAATCAATAAACAAATCTACAATTACACGAGTGAGAAAAGAATGTTTTTCTTTATACTCAAATTCCCACTCATAAATGTAGAAGAAATGATGGTATTAAGAAGTAACTATTTTGCAACAATCATCATAATCAAGTCTTGTAATATCAATAGATATTAAAAAGTATGGATGAAGTGAATGAGCAGAGAATATTTACAAGGTCTGGTAAGAAGATATATTAAGACATGGGTAACATTGATGAAGGTACCAACTGCAACCTGCCTTGTAATAAGACAAATTTAATACCACATACTAAGGTGTGATAAGGTGAATATAGAATTAATTCAGTGTTATTCTTGACAAAATAAATATACTTCAGACCAAATTAGAAACATCAACCAACTCAACTTGAAAGAAATTTCATAAAATAACTGGCTTGTAATCTTTAAAACTCTCCATGTCCTGAGAGACAAGGAAGAATTGTTACAGATTAAGAAGATGAAAGAAAAATGGCAGCAAAAGAAACAAGACGTTCAAAGGCAGGCACGTGATCCAGATTGGGTCATCTTGTTAACAAGGACATTATTAGAAAGGGTAAAATGTTGAGTGTAGTTAAGAGAGTTAAGTTCTCAGAATGCAGCAAAGTCATTTCTTTACTTTGATGATTGAATTGTAGTGATATAAAAGACTGTGCATTTTATAGTAATTACAGATTGAAGTATTTGGTAGTGATGGTAGAGACAAGGTTGTAAGTTAATTGGGGGTAAAAAGAGGCACAAGAACAAAGAACAAAGCAAAAATGGGGAGGAAAAAAGAAGTAATACAATGCATAATGTAAAAAAAGAAGTAATACAACGTTATAATTGTATTTATAAATAAATATATAATAGGTGCAAAATAAAACTAACAAAGAGAAAGGACATATAAACATCTAGGTCTTTGTAGACACCTGGTTTTGTCATTCATCTTTGAATTTTCCATCTTGATTCACAAAGGCGCTTTTGATTACTAATCACTCAACACACAGTGGTTAAATTAGGACACTGCAGTGACAATCAGGTTTTGCTGTTCTTTCTAGCCATCTGTTTATCACAATCAAAATGAACTATTTTTATTTCAGAAGAGGTAGGTAAAGAAGAACTCTATTGAAAAGCTGAATCAAATTTTATTTTTCATTAATTCTGTTTTGTCTATGAATTTATGTTTTCTTAATCTGGAGGTTTTTTATTTTTTTAATGCTTTGTTTCTTTGTATGAGTGAGGCATGTGTACTAATGGAGAAAATCACAGACATGAAGAGATTTCTTCCTTTATTTTCTTTTGAAAAATAACGATTCATTTTCTGAATCCATGAGTTAAAAAAAGTTCAAAAGCAGAAGAGAGATATAATTCAATTCTTCAGTATGCTTAAGTAACTCCTTCAATGCAAACATTCTCTGTTAATTTTTAATGTGAATTACATTTTTTTCATAGCTCCACAGACCACTAATTCCCGTAGTCAAGTATAAGCTTTAATCAACAATATCTGACAGCATGGGAAACAGTAACCCACTTCAAGACACACTATGAATCTTGAAGTTTACTTGCAAAACAACACAGTAAAAATCATTTATTGCCAAATTACTAAGGGTAATAGTGATTATTGCTACTGAAATACCTGTAGCTATTATGTAGTTGCCTAAGCAAATATTCTACTTTCAAATCCAGAATTCAGATTAGTCCTTTGTTCTTTGTTTTCATTTAACTTCAAAAAGAATAGAATAGCTTAATTTTGTTCAGGAAAATAGGGGAAAAATAACCAAATGAACAAGAAATAATCAAACCTCTGTAAGTCAAACAGGTTTAGAAATTGGAAGCTTTTCTTTGGATCATACCATGGTCTTAGGCAAATGAAAGTTCTTACTTTCTTCTATATTCATAAACTGTTGTTCATGGATCATGTATAAGGATTAAACCAAAGAATTTCCACTATTTTCACAAAGATTGATTAAAAGAGACCAAGGTTTAGCAGCTGAAACTGACAAGTCTTCATGGCTTTAGAAGAGATATTCAGAAACACAATAGTAAGTGTCTCTTCCCCAGAACTCCAAAATGCAGCTTTATTAGCATATATAATTCCCTGGTGATTGTCTGTAAAATTTCATTAAAGATAAACGTCTTTTATTTCACTTCATTGCTCTGATGACCATACACGTGGTTCATTATGAAAGTTTTGAAATACACGAAAATCAAGAAACAACGTAAAATCGTCATGGACGGAAACAAATGACGCCCTTCCAGCAACACTGATAAGCCGGCCCGGCAACTTGCAGTTTGCACAGGTGAATCAGGAAAGAGGTTGTCGACTGTGTTTCCTGGAAGTGACATAACGGACCATAACAAAGTCTGTCTCAAAATTTTCATAGCGACCTCTGATATTCCTCTGTGCCTGAGTTTGAGCTAAATAATTCTTCCTTGGGGCAAGGGGAGACTTTCTTGCACATCTGAGACTGAGCAGCACCACTGTTCTTTGCCCACCAGTTGTCAGGAGGATTACTCCCCAGCTGTGATGAACCAAAAATGTCTGCAGATATTGACAGGCGTTTCCTGGGGGGGCGGAAATTGTACTGGGCTAAGACCCACTGCTTTTATTCAATCTCACAAAACATCATCTGGCACCTAGATCAATTAAGAAAACACACACGCACATACACAGGCACAGACACACACTGAGTTCTTGAAATTGAAATCATCTCATGAAATGACATATGTTCATATGGACATATGTTCCCTGTAGTCAAAGTTATTGTCACCATCCTATTGTTACTTATCTCAGAATATTCTCATGTATATCTGCAGTCTTCTCCTGCTCTGCTGATTTGGTTTTCTAGGCAGGTCTGGACCTGAATCTTGTGTCATGTTTAATTCATCATTTTCTATGTCTCTCCAAATATTTCCATTATGGGCCCTATGCTTTTACAGAGTAGAGTATTTCAGATGAAAAAAAAATCTTCGATTTTAAATTATTATGACACATTTAAAGCTAATCTATATTTAAAGCTAAACTCAGGAGAATCTTGAGAATTTGAAACCTGGTGTAACGGTTCAGCTATAGTTCAAGAAACGCAATGTAAGTTTGAAGGCTAAAAGGAGGGCACTCTTGTAGTTGAAGAATTTAGATTGCAGTTTTCTTTACTCCCTTGAGGAAAGTTTTGTGATGCATAATTTGAAAATGACTTCAGCTTACTGGGGAATAAAACTAAACACCTTTTCTTATACCCCAAAACCTGCTATCACAGAGTTTATGTCTGATTTAAGCATATTTTGTTAGCTTACGGAAGTTTCAGGGGCTAGCAATTGCTGAGTGGAGAGAGAATTCTAGGGAAATTTGGCCCTTTGAATTGCTAGGAATTGGACATGTACTTGGATTTTTCCAAAATCAAATTCAAACAATCACAACAATAATAATGGACATTTGTATAAGTATGTGCAATGACAGCTATGATGACCATTCCAGGAAAACAGTTGCAAAATTGTTTGAAGGGAACAACTTTCCAAAGGCAATACTTTGAAGGCGACCATAGTAATATTCAGGAATGAGATATGTCTACTTTTTCTAGGAGAAGATGGTGAAATTAATTGTGTTACCCTATATATATATATATATATAACAAACTTTACAGTTGAGGGTGTACATTTTATTATGTATATGTGTTGTTTAGAGGCAGAAACTGTATTTTTGAGGATGTTTTGCTTACTCTAGGTTGAACAATAATAACTTTAGCTAGTTGAAGCTAAAGTTATTCATTCATCTTCATTCTTCTCACATTTCAACACCACATCCCGTTCTGAGGCAGCAAAACATGCACACCCATGGCTCACTATGATTACGTCTGTGTCTTGGAACAGGGTAAGGTGCATGGAGGGACCTCTCTGTGGTGTGGGGAGAGGCGGCTTCCTTTGTTCACTTGTTCAACTGTGTTCTCACAGGCACACATTCTCAAACGGAGAGTCCCCACAGCATTCTCCCAAATCAATCTTGCTCAGTTAAACTCTGTTATACTCTTTCTTTCTACACCCCCCCCACGCCTTATTATAGTTTAGAAAAAATAACAATAAATCTTTTGTAAAGGAATGTCTTTAACAGGATAGCTAAAGAAATCTCTGGAGAAAAAGTTAAGATGAATCTTCTTGAAATTTCTCCTCTTACTTCTAAATATATTCAAGCTGTTTTTTTAAATTATGTTTTTATTTCTTTTTGAATTTCTATGGAAGGTACTTGTTACACTTCTTCACTTGTGTCTCCTTTCTTGTAGAAAACTGCCGTCTTAGGGCTACATGACCCCAAGGCCTCTTTACAGGGGCACAAGTTTTAATCATCTCTATGTTCTCATTCCAAAGGCTGCCTGAAAGTAAAGTCTCCACAGGGCTAAGCTATAGGAAGGTAGGATGAGGGGTAGCAGTGCTAGAAGAGTTGGATCTAGCCTTGAAGACAGATCCACAGAACAGTCAGTGATCTTCATTGATTAGATAGTGTAGTCCAAGCACTGGTCTAGTTACGGAAGATACAATAGGGAAAACACAAAGTCTCTGTGATTTTGGATCTAATATCATAGTTGGGAGAGTGATATAATAGAAGAATAAGGAAAGGTGTACACGAGGTGACAGCAAGCTGGGCAAAGCGGGCAGGGAGTGCAGAGTGCTGAAGAATTGATGTTTTTTATAAGGTGACCCAATAAAACCACTGGGCTCAGCGGGAAAGCAAGTATAGACTGGTAGGAGGGAAAAATTTAGTCATGTGACTGTCTGGGAAAGAAGCATTTCAGGCAGTGGGAAGAGCAAGTAAAAGGCCCCGAGGCAGGAGTCTGGGCAGGAGAATCTGTGAGAGGATGAGAAGTAGACGCAGTCTCGTGGGTATCAGAAGGACAGTCACTTTTATCCTGGGGGACTTGGGAAGCCACTGGGGAATTTCCACAAAAAAGAAAAGTTACCTAAGGTAATTTTTAAAATACTCTGTCTACTGTATGAGTAACCGATCACAGAAGGGCAGGGTGAAGTCCAGTAGGGAGGCTATTGCAACAATATAGGCAGGGAGTGAGGGTGCCTAGCACGAAGGTGTGGGATTCGTGAGAAATGTCGGAATCATGGAAATATCTTACAACCTACCACATCGGTTGATTAATCAGTAATGAGAAGGAACTATGGGAAAAGAGAAAGGTCAGAGATTACCTGAAGGGTTTTAGCCTAAGAATTTGGAAAGATGAAGTTGCTGGACAAGGCAAAATGTAGGAGGGTCAGTTGTGTTCCTTGGGAGAAGGAAAGAGAGCAATTATGAAACAACGTCCTTGAGTAGGTCAGTGTGGACAGACACTCAGTAGAGTGAAAACACAGTCACCACAAAGGACCCATCCTAGACGGTGGTGTGCTTTTAATTTGCACTGGGCCTTGCAAATATGTTTCCAGTCATAAGTGCTAGTGTGGTGCATAGATCAATATCATTTTGCAAAGTGGTTATTAGAGATTAGGATGAAATTAAAAATTTAGAGGAGTGTGTGCAGAAAATGTTAATGTATTTGACAATCATTTCTTATCTGTTGAGTGTAGCAGTAAAAATGTGCCTTTCTTTTTGTATATCTTTCTATTTCATTTTCCTAGTAATTCATTATATGAATCTTTCATCACAGAAGCTTTGAGAAGCACTGATCTAGTTTGAAAGTGAAAGGGTTGGTTTAAATAGGAATGAGGAGGGCTAATTTTTAATTACAGAAGTAGTAGTAAAACATAGACAAACAGATGGAAAGAGATTATTAGATACAGTGATGTGAGTCTGAAAACTCAAGTGTTTGATGAAAATATAGTGCAGGAGAGTTATTCTCTTTTGTGGTAACTTTGCCTCTCACTGAATACAAACCCTCACCCACGTCCAGCCACAGGACCAACCAGCCACGGGACCCCTGCCCTATGTCTAGGGATATCAACAGAGAAAGACAGAAATGAACAGGGCAAGTGTAGGAAAAAGTTTTTCAAATTTACTGTGAGACTTTTTACAAATAAAAAAACCTTAAAACAAATAAATAAGGTATCAAGATCAATTAAGGTGGTCATTTTACCCATAGATATTGATTAAACTAGCTTTAATTTTTATAGTTTTCTAGTGATATCAGAAAAGATGATTTTATCTTATTAATTTGTTGAATTCCCTAATTATTTTCAATAAGACATTGAGATTAAGACTTGATTTCTTCTACCATGTCAAGTTTTCTAAGTTACTAGTCCTTTTGGAATGGAGAATAAAGTAATTTTCACGCATTTCCTATGTGTCATATTTCTTATTAAAATGTAAGTCAAATAGACATTAACTCCATTAAAAACAGCATTTGAGTTATAGTCTTCATTTCTTTTGGGAAACTCACTTTTTATCATGTTTATTTCCTATTTAAGGAAGGAAGAAGTCAAGGAAAAAAAATTTAAATTACATCTGTTTTCTGTATAGAGGAGCTGGGGTTCTCCTTTCCATAATCTCCCTGAAACTATGCTGTGAGAACAATATTGTCTATGGATGATTTACAAGGGGCAATGCTGTTCTTTGCGAAGAAGACGCATATATGAATAGAAAATATATAAAATATGTTTTCTCCCTTTTGACAGCTTTCTATGCCTAAAGACAAAAAGAAAAAACAAATCATCCCTAGATAATGTACTTCCCATATTGTCAAGGGATCAGAATATTTTCTTTGAAAACTTGAACATATCAACCCATTTGCTTGAAAAGAGAAAAATTCACACTACAAATCAAATTTAATTTTTTGCAAGGCACAGGTGCTTTTTTGGTTACAGAAGAGCTGATCTCCAAATAATGTATACAAAGTGATCCCCATAATATAATATATTATAATATATTGTAAATCTACTGTAAATTTTAATGTTTGGTGCCTGTGATTCATGTGGATGGTACCTGTACCATCCAGCTGCTAAACATTCATGAATCATAAACTCCTGTATTATCTTCAGCTAAATAAAAGAAAAAAAACACATTCTATTTTTCAAGAAAAAATTATCAAAAACAAAAGAGAAGAGAAAACCTTAAAATTTCTAAAACATTTCAAAGATGTCAGGAAAACGAATTAGCACCTATAATAGAAACTGTTAATGTAGACAGATATGCTATATGACAGCTTGCATTTAATTCAAACCATTTTCTGAAAAGATCAATTCCATGGTGAGATCAAGGCAGCAAGAATTTTTCCTTAGGGCTAAAAATAATAATGCCTTTGGGCATCTAGGTTAATTTCCACATATTTTTGAAATTATCAAAAATGAGAAGAATGGATAAAGATAAAGGAAATCCATGTTGCAAGCTGACAAACTCTCTCTTACACCCACAAGTTCATTAGTATAATGCATACTTTATTCTCAGGTTGCCAGAGGTGACAACATTGAACTTCTTGGTCTGCTTCTTACTATTTTCTATTTTCTGGGCTATTTGTCTCTGTGCTATTTTTTTTTTCCTGTTATTGCAGTTTCCAACAAGAAGATTGCCAGTAAAAGGAAAGAGGATCAAACTGTCAGATCCAGTCAACTCACTGGCAGGTAGAACCAGAAGTTAAAAGCCGAGGCTGAATGAAGTTTTTCCAGAGTCTGTGGACATTTTCTGTATATATTTTTCACTTTTGTAAAGGATCATGAAGCAACCACAAAAAAGTATTATCAAGACTAATCAAGCAGGTCTTAGAAAGAATAATGATTCACTTTGTGGGTAGATCTACTTTGCTGTGAATAATCGCTGGCAAGTCTGAAGTCCTCAGGAAAGACAGCAAAAAGCAGCAGTGGGCACAGAGACTCTAGGATCAGACAGCTTGTGCTGGAATCTCATCTCTGAACAGGACACTGGCAAAGTTAATTCTCTGCTTTGTTGGAAGAAAAGGAAGCTACCAAATGCTGAAGATAGCTCCTGGCTTATAGTTAAAGTCCATTAAAATAAGTTGTTGATTCTGTTATTATTAATATCTCTTAGCCATCTGTGCCTTGAGATTTCAAAGTGGAAGTGTGTTTTCTAAATTGCAGGTGGTCATTTGTTCTCAATTGAAGAACTAGTAGATTTACAAAGTATGGTTGAGATACTGCTATCAATGTTTCCATTCCACCCTATTCTTTGATATCTCCCTTTCTCAGCCATTGATTCAATTGCCAAGGAGCTTCTTGCTCTTTTTTAAAATCACAAATCTTTCATGAGTTAACAGGAAAGCATGAAAGGTAATTTTCCTCTTAGAGAATTGGAACAAAAATAACCATTAACAAAGTACTTTCTTTTTCATTTCAAGCACCCTCCAATGTACAAGCTATCTGATTTCAACTCATTTTCTCTATACAAAGACACTAACCTCTCACCTATTTCCCAAGCTCCTAAAATTTTGCCTTCTTTCAAACCATGGGAAAAGTTCATCTATATTGTTTCACTTAAAAAAAATACTTATTGAATATAATCAACCCTCAGCAGCCCTCTGTTGGTTTCAAGCTCCCTATGGATGCAAAAATCCACAGACACTAGCTCTTACATAAAATGCTGCAGTATTTGCATATAATCAATGTACACCTCCCTGTACGGTTTACATCATTTCTAGATTATTATAATACCCAGTACAATATAAATGCCATGTAAATAGCTGTTATACCACATTGTTTAAAAAACAGTGAGAAGTAAAAAAATCTATACATGTTTATCAAAGGCTCAACCATCTTTTATTTTTAAATATAGTCAATCAATGGTTGGTTGAATTTGTGGGTGTGGAACTCATGGATATGGAGGGCTGCAAGAACTTTACTACCTGATGCTTCTGTTCTAGCTCAGTGAAGAATCCCTTAATTCAATTTAATATAATAAACTAATATTAAATTTCAGGGATGAAAAGATAGTTTTTACATTGTTTTCTCTTTAAAAGGTGACGTTATCATTTATATAAACAAAATAGGCATTTTTTTTTTTTTTTTGAGACAGAGTCTCCCTATGTTGCCCTTAGCAGAGTGCTGTGGTGTCACAGATCACAGTAAGCTCAAACTCTTGGGCTTAAGTGATTCTCTTGCCTCAGCCTCCTGAGTAGCTGGGACTACAGGTGCCCGCCACAATGCCTGGCTATTTTTTTGTTGTAGTTGTCATTGTTGTTTAGCAGGCTTGGGCCAGGCTGGAACCCACTAGCCTCCATGTACATTGCCAGCGCCCTAACCATTGAGCTACAGATGCTGAGCCCAAAATAGGGATTTTTTTAATAACACACAATGTGCATCAAGGTCAGCAAACTTTTTTTGTAAAAGATAAGCTCTAAATTAAGTCTTGTGGGCACCTTAAAGATTCTGAGTATTATTATTTGTTTAATTTCTGTTGCTTTTTTCCATATTTTATTTGTTCATATGCTTTTAACAAATCTTTAAAAATGTAAAACCATTCTGAGCTGACCAACCTCACAAAAACAGGCCACTCTGCTAATGGACTGTCATTTGTCAAGCTATGCCTCACTATACCTGTTCTCTTTATATTTTTTTTACATTAGTACTGACATATTTCAAGTGCATTATTGCTTTCTCTACCATGCATTTAAGAAATAATTCCATATGTCAATATACATAGAGAAGTGGTAGGAAAAAGAAAGAGAAATAAGAAAAACATTATAAATCAAGGAAAAATTCCCAGCACTTATTTCCCACCTAATGCCAATCTTCATCTGTAAGAAATAAATGCATTGCATGCAAGCAGGGTCATGGTTTTCCTCCATTCCCCATCTATACATTTGTTATCCATTTTGCAAATCGTAGCTGAATTTAATTCTGGGATGACCTCACTGGCTCTCAGGGAATAGCTCACTGCATTCAACATTGATCAGGCCTATTTGTTTTTCTTCACTCAGGTAAAAGTTCACTGCTGAAAAATATATATTTTGATGATTTGGAAAAATGCAAAAGGAACTAAGAATTTTATCTTGAATAAACTATGCTAACAAGGCTCTGACAGTAACATATGGTACAGCTTAGCAGTTTAGGAATGGATTGAGGCAGGGTCAGAGTTGATTCTTTTAATTGCCAAACACTACAGATCTGTACTTTCATGAAATTTCCCAAATCTTTCCCTGCCTTTTGCTTCTTTTAAAGGTATAAAAGTTCAGGACTGCATTATCTTATATCCCATTTGAAGAAGGCATCTTGCCTTCTAAAGAATAAAATAAAACAGTTTTATTATTTTCTTAAAATAAAAACTAATTCATTTCATTCTCCTCTGGCTGTTATCTGTGTTTATTGCTTGTGTTTCTGACATGCAACTGACTTTATCAGCAATGTCTCAATTTAAGTATATAACTATTATTCAGCAAAAATAATTTGTGCTAATATGATACCTTACAGTTTATTTACCTTTATTTTCAAACTATTTTGTTTCTAGGTAGATACGATCTTACACTGTTATCTTGCTCCTTTCATTTCTCCTCTGAGATTGGCCTAGAACGAATGTGTGTTTATTATGAGAGCAAGGTTTTCCTACACAGAGGCTGCCTGATCATTCTGAAGGGGAATGAAAATGGTGAGTAGAGCTGGGGCTTTTCCATGATGGGCACACAATGCGAATAAGAAATACATCTTTGCCAGCATCAAGTATCAAGTGTATGTGTCCACAATATAACCTAGCTATCCTTACTGATAGAATAAGTAAACAATTTAAAGTAAAAAACTTAAACAGTGCCTGACTCAAAGTTAAACGTACATTAATTGTTGGCTGTAGTCTCCCCTGGTATACACAGGGAATTGGTTCTGGGACCTCCAGTTACACCCCAGATCTTCACACTTTCAAGTCTGCCAATCTGCCCTACAAAATTCATATGTATGAAAAGTTGGACCTCCGTTTAGGAAAGTTTCACATCCTCTAAAAACCCACAAGTCAATGGACCTGCACAGTTCACACCTGTGTTCTTCAAGGGTCAGCTGTATTATTATTTCATGAGGATGAGGATGATACAAGGGAATTTTATCAGGAGGATTATGTTAATGGTTGTAGGGTGGGTCAAAGGGAATGTGAGTTATATGTAAGGGCAGTTTGGAAAGAAATAATACTCTTGTAAGGAAAAGAGAAAGACTCACATATTGGAGTATAACACCGTTTTTTAAGTAGCAGTACCTGACCCATAGTGTGATGAAAATAGATAAAAAATTCAGAGGGACACAAAGGCAGGAAGCCATTGGAGTCAACATATTTTATTGATTTAAATATTTGAAATTACCTCTAAAGTCTGGGTGAGAAGGATCACAGCTGTAATCCTAGCATTGTGGGAGGCTGAGGTGGGAGGATCGCCTGAGCTCAAGAGTTGGAGACCAGCCTGAGCAAGAGCAAGACCCTGTCTCTGTTACAAATAGAAAAAACTAGCCGGGGATGGTGGTGCATGCCTGTAGTCCCAGCTACTTGCGAGGCTGGGGCAAGAGGATTGCTTGAGCTCAGGAGTTTGAGGTTCTGTGAGCTGTGAGGCTATAGCACTGTAGCCTGGGGCAATAAAGTGAGACTCTGACTCAAAAGAAAAGAGAGAGAGAGACAGAGAGACAGAGAAAGCAGCTCTATATCAGCTGGTATGCTCATATGTACTTACCAAGAGTGGCGGGCACTGATTTGTTGTATTTGTCCATTCCTGTGGCATGAACATGCCCACAATGGCCAAGGCCAGGCTAACAAGGTGACGTGACTGAAGACAGAGTTGGGGAGAGACGCACACACCAACTCTGGCCCCAGCACTCCACTGTCACAGATTTCCCGGCAGGTCATAATTATATATAATTGTGATTTTAAGCAAGATCTCAGCAACTGCCAGGAAAATAATCTCTTAAAATTAACCCTGAGTGGCATCAGAGGTTTGAGAAGGCAGAGCTGTGTACCATTTTCCTCTACTGAATACCATCAATATGGAAGTCAGGAAAAACAGCATTAATACCCTGCCGAAAATCTTAAACAACTTTAGATACAATGAAAGGAACCTACTTAAAATGAGATGGTTTTAAAAACAAATACTTTCAAAGAAATGTTGTAGGAGAAATAAAAATTGTTCTCTGAAAAGAGCTTCTTTGATTTCAGTAAAACAGAGTATTTTGAAAGAGCCAATGTGCTTCTATTGTTGGAAATACTATTTCCACAGAAATCCTGTCTCTCTGCCCTGAGCAGGGAGCCAGCAGGGTACTGCTGCCTGCGGGAAAACTGGAGGGGCCGCAGGAGGCCCAGTATCTCCAACGCACGCTCTTATTAGAAGTATCTGGAAGAGTAATTTGATGGAAGCTTTTTAAATTTTAGGTCAGTAGTTTAAATTCAGTCTCAGCTTATCGTGAACAAAAGTGGGTGGTTAGTGGCCTATTTAAAATACCTTGCTGGTGTAACCTTCATTCTTTCTCACAGAGACTGCCACTGTAACTAGAAACCCTTTCTTTTGCTTCTACCAAAAGCACAATGAGTGAATAGAAATGTCATTTCAAGTATTTTTCCAGCCTTTGTGCCAGAGAAATTTAAGATATAAAAAAGGCCAACCTCTTTTCATCTTTAACTTGATAGAATTATTCAACATAATAATAATTCAACAGGTAGAATTATTCAACATAATATGGTTCCCGACATCTTTCTGAAATTTATTAAAATGAAAGCTGAGCCATCTTATAAGTAAAATTATGTTTTACCTCAGAGAAAGTTAAATTATATAAAGGCATATTCTTAAGGAATATTTAAATATAAAACATGTATAATGTCCTGGCCTGATTCTTACAAAACCAAGGTTTATTTTGTTTCATTTCTTTTCTTTCCTTCTTGTTTCAATAAATGAATTCCCAGGAATATAAAGACATTAACATTTACTATTCCATCAAATGTATATGTCTTAATGATTGTTTTTTTTCTCTCTTTGTCAGTACAGTAATTTGATTAGATATTTTTTCTTCCTAAGGAAATTAGACTTTTTTTACTTTCTTTTAATTTGTCCATTAAAATTTTCCTTTTCTGTTACTAATATCTTTACCTTCACATAATTGTTTCCATGTTATGATAATAAAGGAACAATTCAATCAAACTCTCTCTCGTTACCGGGAGAAAGAGAATATATGAGAACCGAGGCGCAAAATAAATATGAGAACCGAGGCGCAGAGAAATACCTGGTAAAGCCTACCAAGTTTTGGCAGCCTCCAGTGATCAGGAGGATATAATGGAAAAAGCCTTGTTTTAGAAGTGAAGGCAATCAACTGATCTTGATTTCTATGGGGTTCAGTTCTATGAACTTTCTATGGGGTTCAATTTCCACATCTGGAAAATGAAGTTTGATATGTTTCATTATGTTCAAATCCTTTTCAATACCAACATCCTGTGGAATCTACATCATCAGGATTTGGGTGAGACTATATGAATATTCAATTGGGATGTAAGATTGTTGCTGTGCCTAGTGGCACTTGATTTAATGGTAAAGATTGACCTTGGGGTTTTCCTGGGTCAGTCACATGAAAATCCTTCCTAACCTTTCAGGCCAGCTGGCTGAATTCTCTTGTCAGAAACTTAAGCAATCCCCGTGTAACATCAGACGTGATGTAAAACAGTATGTCACATTATTGTTTTTATGATTATTAGAGAAAGTGACAATTGACAACATCATGTTTACTACAACTTGAAGCCGCATCTTCGGTCTACAGGCTTCCCCGGCCAATAGCACTGTGGTCCGAATACATAAGCTTTAGAAACCAAACCATCAGCTTGCAAGTATCACACATGCCCATAATTCTCAAACTGAAAATGGAAATATTAGCTAAAACTAATCCTCCCATCTAAAATAAATATGTAAATTAAGGCACAATAATTGCAAGATTTGCCTATGGCCATAAGATGAAGCAGAGCTGACCTCAGAATCAGAACACCTACGATCAGACGTGGAGTCTAAGGTTTTTTCCCCCATACAACACTACAATAAAAATAGATCCAACTGGGGAAAAAGCCTCCAAGACAGAAAACAATAGTCAGGGGCAGGTTTTTTGAGTGCAAACTACAAAACAATCAAGTACATATTTTCAAACCCTTCATTCTCTTCTGTAACAATTTCAGCTAAACCCTGTCAGTCAAACACTAGTTCAGCAGTTCTGTCAATCAATAGAATAGATTATCTGTGGAAAGCATCTATCTCTATTACCCTGGCTTTGCTTTCCGCATGCAATTTTCAGTCACCAGAGTGTGAGCAAGCATGTGAGATTTTTCCTTCCATACACAAATATAAACTCATGAGACCTCAAGCATGTCCCTTTAGAATTTACACACACACACACACACACACACACACCCATCTCAAGAAGCGTACC